>CM038707.1:29571191-29816191 GCA_021613375.1 Megaleporinus macrocephalus
AAAGACATGACTAATCTGATACATGCTCAGATGTAAATGTTTATGCTGTGTACTGAAGACTTTTGCTCCAATTTTGGCAAAGAGTAAAATACTACAAAGTATTGTAAAAGTAAAAGTTTTATTCATAGTAAAAAGAAGCTTTTTTCATAGTAAACGTTCAATATCTCAGATATTTCATTGTTCTAGGGATATTCTAAGGATATTTCTCCTTATTCATATTGGCTCTAGTATTTTAACTGATTTTAGGTTTCAGTTGAAGTCTATAATGCTTTGGAGGGGAAAAAATGCTGACCCCTCGCCCAGAAAATACAGTGACGTCAGCTCACTGACCTGATATTTACCTATGAATTACATTTGGAGGGTTAATTACTCAGTTATTTTATTTGAGACGTCAGGGGAATTTTAAGGAATTCAGGAAATGGCTTATCTCATTGGTGGGGTAGAGGACAGGCAGGGCTGGTTTGTCAGAACGTTAGCTTCAGTTCCTCTGACTCAGGGGTGGCCTCCTAGGGTCTCGTAACACATGACTCATAATAAAATAAATCCGCCAGCTCATTTCTCCTAGCCAAGCGCTCTAGGACACACAGACAGATGGTGGGACAAAAGTTCGCCCTTGGTATGTATCCTCTTTGAAGGAAGGGGGTCTCGGTGGTGAATAAGCACTTCTCACTCCCTCCTTCCCATTACCAGTAAAGACTTTGCATGGGTTTGTTTGGAATGGTCTTGCAATCTGCAGGTGCCTGATAAGAAAATCATCAACACATTACTGGCCTTGAGAAGTATTTACAAAAAACAGTTTGCAACAACAAGCTGTTTCCTGCTGTTTTGACTATGCACGTATATGGACCCCCAATGTCAGTCATGACTGATTATTTAAACTACTCTTTTCAGTAGTAAGAACTGAACAATTTTAGGGCTGCCTTTTAAAAGTTGACAAGCTGAATCGTGAGTCGGAGATTCACTGATCAGCTGAGATTCAAACAGTCAAACAGTCAAGATGTTGGTTTTTCTTGGGTTTATTTTGGTCAGTCAATGTGCAAAATAAAAATCTGATGGCTGCCAAATAAAAAAATCTGTGTGACAACTAGGGCTGGGCGATAAAACGATAACGATAATTATCGCGAAATAACATTTTCTCGATAGAACTTTAAGACGTAGTCGATAGAATTAAGTTCCGTCCGTGTTTTGAGAGACAACACGAACAGCCAATGAGAATGAGAATAGCGCCGCCCCAAACCAATCAGGTGACTGAACTACAGTTCCAGCCACTTCGTGTTTGGTAGAAGCAGAATGTAGACGTAGCGGCAGCCTAACCCACGCGCTAGTAATAAGTTACTGCAGACAACGACAGAAAACGTTAAACTACTACTGAAAGAAACATGTTACACGTGTCAGTAATCTTAAAATAATCTGCTAAGATAAGAACAACTAGTAAACAGATGCTGTCTTGCTGCTGTGTTGATAAAGCGCTACGGGGTGTTTGAGCTTCAAGTGCTGGTGTGTAGCAGCTGTACAGTTGTGTTGTACAGAGCTGACGGAGCACCACACTGTTGTGTTTCTGTGTAAAACACTCCCACAACTTTAGATGTAGGTGAGCGATTGTAGCTGCAACTTGCGCTCCGGATAAATCCATGCTTTCTGTGGACGCGGCCACCTTAGCGACGCATCGACGCACGTTATGCTAATCGACGTAATTTCGTAATCGATAAACATAAACATGTATACTGGATGAGTTCGAGTGAGAAAGCTGAGGCAAAGTTGATTTTATAATCCAAAAACCCGAGCAGGGAAACTTTTTTTCCTACCGAAACAGAATCGCTAAACCAACTCCCCATTTGAGCCGATAGAGAGTCGACTCACCGCTACGAGTCCTTTTCTCAGCTCTTAAAGGGCCAGCAACAGTCTGCTTAACAGTGTCTGTGTGTGAATACTGTTCATATTAATACTGCCTCATATACACAACATTACACAACTGTATTACACACACACACACATACATACATTTATATATATATATATATATATATATATATATATATATATATATATATATATATATATATATATATGTGTGTGTGTGTGTGTCTGTGTGTGTGTGTGTGTGTGTGTGTGTGTGGTTAATACAGTTGTGTAATGTTCTATAGTACATTTGTCCATTTGTCTGAAAAAAAAAAAATTAAGAAAAAAAATTTTGATACCTTCATATCTCACTTAATAAGCCTATGCTGAAGATTTTATTTTAAATTTTCTTGAGTCACATTATGATTTTGCCATAATCATACCACTTAGTTCATAGCATGTAAGGCTTCTGAGCAGTGGTTCAGTGCAGCACTGGATTACAGTGCCATGCTGACTAGTTGGACACTGTGACAAACGTCTGTCTGTTGCGTATTTGATGCATTACAATTCTTCCATTATCTTACAGTGACAATGGTAGGCTTGAGAGCTAACTATTTGAAGTCATGACAGACTAGTCCCTGAGAACAGCTATATAAAAAGCTGTGGTTTATTGGCAGTATAATTAAAAGTACTGATCTAATAGTCTCTTGACCAGCATCTGGGCCTCCAGTCAAAGTTATGATAACCCAAACTCAAAGTCGTTTCTGCTCGATTACTGATATTAGTGTCTAAGCCAGCCTCACATGTTGTCCTGGAGGACCACATTACATTTCTTTATGTTACACCTTAATGACTGGAATTACATGTTTTAGTTTGAATTTGAATTTGATTTACTGTATCAATTTGGTTTCATTTCTTATGTGTTGAATAAAGTTTTCCTGTCAGGTAATAATGACAGTTAATATGAAAAATTCAGTATGAACTGTATCTGGAAACATCCAATTAATAAAGAGATGAAAGCTAAAGAATGTCTCAGCCGTCACCTGTTAAGTGAGATTAATCCTTCCTGGCTTCAATCTCAGCACGGAAGGTTCACTCGTAATTAATCTTAGGGGAAGCAACTTGTGGCTGTAGATCAGTTTAACAGCCCAATTTTCTGAAGAACTTAAAGAAAAGCATTGCTTTTTCTAGTAAACAGAATTTCAGTTTGTCTTTGCTTATTGCCATTTATAATACATTTATATTAAAACTAGCTGTGGTTCCTTGACCCATTGGAGATGTAAATATTACTGTATTACTGCCATTAAACTTCATGGTCACTGTTTCTGTTGAAATCTAATGGAGTATAGTGCCACGTCAAGCTTGCATACTTATACTTTACAAAATGAACAGTAGGTGCTTTAGTATAAATCAGTATGTCCTTCTGAATTCCAATGTAATGTATGTAATGTATATAAGATTATTATAATATTCTATTACATATAATTTTTAAAAAATGGCATTAAATTATTTAAGTAAAATAGGCGTAACCTGACTATACAGCTATAATATAAATCTGGTAAGTGCTTTATAATGACAGCCTTTTATGTTTCACTGTCACAGGGTATCCTGAACTAATGACTTCTACTGCAGGATCTGCTGTACTATGTTTATATAGACCTGCATGCTAAGTTTGTCTCCTCTTTATGCAATGGAGTAGGTCTTATCATGCGTTCAAATCCTCAGCAGATTTTGATGCAATCAGGGTGATTAGTAAGGCTTTCCGTTCTATCCTTAGCTTCCCAAGGTCCCGATTAGCAGGTAGGCCCTCAGTTGGAGGAGGGCTTTTGAACTGGCAGTTTGCTGGAGCTTCTGCTTACTCCAAACTCACTCTGGAGTCAGTTCGGAGGAGCCATTCCACCCCTATGGATGGTTTCTCTGATTTCTTGTCTGCATCTGAAAAACAATGTTCTTGACATGGTGAGTTCTTTTGGATTTGTGTCTCTTTCAAATTTGTGAACTCCTGTATCACAAATTTGAAGTTTTTTAAGTTTTTTTCTCGATTTCTCCTCTGCAATGTCTCCAGGAATGGTAGTGACTTCAGGCGCTACTGAAAGAAAAAAATGCTCAGTGTAAGTAGAGATTTTACCTTGAGAAAAATATAGCGTTTTAATTTCACTGGCATTTAAGACCCAGCATTTTCCAGAGCGCCCAGTATAATTTGCATCTCAGCATTATCATTTTGAACTATGCTATGTGCAAAGCTTCAAGAAAGTAACTGACTTTGGTTTACCATCTGTTACTTATACAACTTGCAGCTCACAGTCCACTGACATCACTGTTGTTGTTTTGGGCAAAATAATGGCTTTCTTACGAGATGTGTTTGTTGACACTACTCGATGTTACTGCTCCCATCAAAAGCAGAAATCAGAACAGGCCTGTGGGTAATTGGAAGTGAATGAAACATCTTCAACTTTGCCAGCGAGAAGGATGTGGTTTGGACTTTCCTCGTTTCACCCTGCCAGTCCACCTGGAGGCAAGATAATCTGGAAATCTTTGGTTGAAGGTTATTTAGCACAGTCACCTTTTTAGTGATCACGTCTACAGCAAAATGGAATATTTTTACATTTTCTATGATAGTAAGCTGTCATAAAAAATATTGTATACAGTCAATGGTAATAAGTTACACTGTACAAACTATCTGATTCATCTGCACATTAGTTTATGTGTCAGCACATTATTATTTCATCTCCCAAGAATTTACATATTCACTATAGCAATACAAAATAAGTAAACATAAAACTAGGATTTATACTAATTGAACAGTAAAAAGTATATAATCCTAAATATCAATCCACTAAATCAAATTAAAGCCAACCTTCTCACTGCTCTTAACATGCATTTAAGCACTTTAAACTAACATATATGTCATACAAACTTTATACTGATATTTATTGTTCATTTGACCACTCAGAATATTGAAGTCTTTCCTGTTGGTTGGTGACTTTGAAGTGATTATGTATTTATTACATATATATAGATACAATATTTTATTTTTTGGATATTTCTGGCTGACACAAATTCGCCTGTCTGTTGTATCTTGTTAAGATACAATCTGTTACCTGTATAAATCCATTTTTTCCCCTGCAACTGTAGATAAGCTCTTTACTTTAAGTCAGACAAATCTCCATGTCTGCTCTTTTGATCCCTTGTTACTTTTAGTATCTGACGCTTGTTCGCAGGTGACTTTGGCTGCAGCTTAAAAATCAAATGCCAGGTTTTCCAAAATTTTTTTTAGTAATTTAGAAGGACTTTTGTTCATTTTGGCCATGGGTTTGGGTCAGGACATCGAATTAACACTAAAAACTGTGTTGGACTAAGAAAACTTTCTAATGTTTATTACTGTATTTTAAAGGGTTTAAAACATACAGAAAAAATTGACAGAATATTTTGTTTTTAGCATGTAGCCTTCACCAAAGTGTTTTGAGAACATTACAATCAGACGTTTATTAATTAATGCTAGTTTTTTAATATACACTTTAGCGCTTTTTTACAAGTTGGACAGTCTGTTTATGATATTAGTTACGCATACGCAAAACACTTAACACCTCTTCTACTTTCTCCTTAGAGTAATGCAAATAGAAGTTAAAATGATATTCTTTGTCCTAAAGAACAAATATTTAAAAAAAGTAGGTTTAATACAAAAGAATCCAAAGACTAAAAAAGCTCTGTCCAAACGTTTGATAAGTCGTGTTTAAACCTTGGTACTCTTTATTACTGTAAGTAGCTTTTTGCACTACACTTTTTCCTCACTACTTTGTAAAACACACTGTAGCACGTTCAAGCAATGCTCTGGCATGTACGTTCTTGGTTATGTGTTCTCCAGCATTTATTACAAGTGGTTTCTTTTGCTGTGGGCGCTTACTGTAAAATACAGCACTAGAAACTGCCCCAGGGTGTGTGATTATATATGTGTGTGAGCAGAGAGAGAGAAGGAGAGATAAGCATATTAGAGTGAGCTGTAAGGGAATTACTTCACTTATAGTCAAGACCAGCTGAAAAAATGAAAGCAGTGTCCTCTTTTAATAACGGTAAGTGCCTCAATGCTGTGGAGTCTGAAACAGGCTCTGCACTGCCAGGGGTCTTAGTGGGCGTGGAAGCAGAGTGTGTACACCACACTACTGGGATTAAAACGGGATATCTGTCATTGTTAATGTGGTTAGTGTAGTTATGTTTGTTTACCGAACTGTCTCAGAGGAGGGTGGGTTTTGTTGTGTATGCTGTGTCCTCCTGCGTTTCATGTAGCACACCTTTCGCAAAATCCTCTCCCTGAATACCAGTCATAGTTTAGCAACAGTAATTAGGCAACGGTAACAATGGCAAATTTTGATGAATTAAAGAAAATACACTGCTGGGGTATTTTCAAATCAGACAAGAGGAGTTCAGAGTAAATGCAGAGTAAAAATTTACCCCTTTTTAAACTGAACGCATGAGAGAAGCACCTTGTTACACTGCTGAGTTAAATACACACAATTACATTACAGAATAGATTTATTTATATTAGTATAAACAGAGGAATTTTATATTACTCTAGTAATATTTTATTAAACATATCTCTATTTTCACTGGATTTTTATATTTTATCCCCTCCACTATTAAATGCACTGCTTCCATATTCAAAAGTCAATTCTCAGATTCTTTCTTGACTTTCATAAATCACAAAAAAACTATAAATGCCTACATTTTGGTGTTTTCTAATTACAATATCTGTTCAGTAAGCAAGCATTTACTATTCCACTTAGCTTAGACATTTAGATCATTCTACTATTACAGTTCCTTGCTTATTGTGCTATTATGTTTTTCAGCATGGAATGAAGAAGATGAGCATGAGTAACTGTGGGCTGCTAAGCTACAGGTTTCTGGGAGGAAAGTAACAACCTCCCTGTTCTGATGTGATTCCTGTTTGGTTCTGGGCTGATACTGTCCACAAGGCAATATGGCTTCTCATAAGCGCAGCTTTCAGTGCTTTGATGCCATTGTGGACAATTACCCTCAGAAGCCCTCTTTTCCTGTGGGGCATCGCTTTGGCGCACCTCAGAGAAGCTCTCATAGCTCGACACGCTTGGAGCCGCATGAGGATCATGGATGCTACCTGTGTGCAGACCACCAGCAGGCCAAGACGATGACCTCAGAGGCATCAGGGACCCAGTCTACTTCATTATACCAGCACCAAACCCAGCAGCACCAGCATTCACACAAGAGACCCACAAGACCAGATGGAGAGCCTGCTGAGAGTGCAACACATCACCACCACCACCAAAGGCACTCCAAGAGGATTGTGCTTGTGAAGAATAGTGACCCGTCCATTCAGAAGACCATTGTGCTGCACCGCAAGACTCTGCGCAGCCTTGGTGTCTTTTTGGATGATGTATCTGAACTTATGCAGTGTCTTATCAGGAAGCTGTACACACTGGAAGGCCGAAAGGTAACTTATTCTGATTTGATTTTCTTTACTGCAATACATTCCACTTCCGTAATCAGCAATTACTTAATGTTTTCAAATGGGTAAATATACATACAAACATATTCAGAATCAGAAAAAGCCAGTTGCACCAACAGAACCAAAGCTCGATCGTTGCATAGTTTGACTACTAGAATTTAACCAGTTGCTGAAAATAACATAGTTTTAATGTAGCTTCAAGTTATGAGATAAAATATGCACATGGTCTATAGTACATTAGACGTGAAATGCTTCCTGTTTATGTCGGGTCGAGATACTGATTGGCTGAGCAAGAATGTTTTGATCTATGATTACCTTACGCACTACTAGTTGAGACATACTGTAAGTTTTTGTGGTGCAACCAAAAATATGTGTGTCACTAGTTGTAAACATAGTAAACAAAGAGTTAGGGTGGACTTTACACCCCAACTTACAATTAAACACATTGCTGGTGCAACTGGCTGCAGAGTTAAACTGAGGAACACAGATGGTGAGGTCAGAATTTGCCACCAACAGCATGAATTTATGGATTCAACACCCCAGGCTGATGAAGCAGGTATAATAGTGTGGGGAATGTGTTCTTGGCACACTTTGGGTCAGTTAATACCAATCAGTCATCTATGGGATGTGGTAAAACAGAAGATTTGCCACATAAAAGTGCTCCTGATCATGGCAATCATATCAACATGGACCAGAATCTCAAAGGAATGTTTCCATCTTGTGGAAACCACATCACAGAGAGATGCAGGTTTAAGAGCAAATAGGGGTCCTACCAGCATTAGTATAGTATGGCTAATAAATGATTTAGCAAGAGTAAATAAAATTTGTGTTCTAAAATGCTACATTTAAGTTTGTCCTTTGCAGAAAACAAAACATGCCCTATCACACTTTGAGTATATTACCAATTAGTACTAATAAAATACACATTATAAAATTTTAGTACTAAAAAAGAGAAAGAGAAAAAATAATCTGTACACAACAGACTAACAATGTTAATGTACATGTAAAATTGCATTATGCTAGTTTTATCATATCCCAGCCTTATAAAGTCATATACCTTTAAATATGCAGGACAAAAATAGTTTGACATCAATGCGGTATTATAAGACACTTTCCAGAATATTTTGGGAAAAAGCCAACATGAACACCTCTTACACATAATATGCATGTTTGTGAAGTCTACAGTACACCTTATGTAGAGAATGTCTAAAATACAATCATTTCAGACATCTGATTGAGCTTAAGGAAAAGGCATTCCACTGTAAAATGGAGGCCTCTTGTGGTGAAAACTGGTAAAACCATATGCTGCACATTTAGACAGTGGCCCTTTGTCATTCATACAAAACTGATTTTTAACAATATTGTTAGCAAACAGTGATGAGCATAAGCAATTTGTGAGCACATACCCTAGAATGTATCTGTATGTGTGGTAGTTGTAATGTTATCAAATTGAGACTTATCTTAATATTCAGTTGATATTAGTATTACTCTGGTTAAGGAGAAACAAATTACGAAGTGTTATGTAAAATACAACAGTCCTGTTTGTTCTGAGCAGTTTGTTGAAAGCTATAAAAATAAGTGAGATGCACAGAGAAACTAGAAACCAGTAGGATAAGCAGTCATCAATACAAATCATCACACACAATGTGTATGTAATGTTGGTAGTGAATTTGATGTATAGAAGACTGAACTCATGTTAAGTAGGAAAGGTTTCTTGGCTTATAGAATGTCTGAAACCGATCCGATCTTTTCCTGCTCATCAGAACTAAATTGACCAGGCCTTGCTGGTTTTGCTTAGAACTGCCGGCCTCTGTGGGTCTTGCGCAGGCACATCCTTTTAGCTCTGCCATAGGCATGTACCTTCCAAAGAAAACATGCTGTAAGGCAGCACACACCCCTCCATTGGGACCTGACTGATACTGAGATGCCACTGGGAATGCCATAAGGACAGTACTGCAGCACGTCCTACAAGGGTTAGAGCTAAGACTTTGTTGTCAGCAGTTAAAAAGTTGAACTTCTAAGAGAACAAGAGATACAAAAGAATCAAGTGGTACAGTCAGCAAAACATGTGGTGTCCGAGATACAGTATGTTGTCACTATGCTGTTGTTTAATGCCGTTGCTTATATTTTAAATATCCTAACCAGGTTCATGTACTAATATTATCTAATACTTGTGCATGTTTACTATTAATTATGTTTTGTATTATTACCTACTTGATCAAAAACATTACAATAAAAAATCTGGAGTGTTATTCGGACAGCTAGGTTATAATGAGGTCATAAATCATCACCAGTTCCTGCAATGTTAGGAGTAAGAATTTGTAAAATAGAGCACAAGACATTTCTGCTAACGATGCCGCACTAACATATATTTTGGCCAATCAAGATTAAACACATACTTGAAGATTTCATGTTTTATCTGAAGCCTTTAACACACAACCATGTTATAGTTTTATACTGATTCAGTAAAGAACTGAAGCTGCCATCTTTAACAACTGACTAAAACCTTGTTAAGTTACCACTCATATTTTCAGTCAGTGATGTATCCTGGACTTCCAGAAGGCCTAGAATGACAATTACTTGCATTAACTTTATCCAACCATTTGAAATACACAACAGGACTGGTTTATTCCTTCATCTTTTTAGTACAGTGGCAGTTAATCAAATGATTTAGTATGTAAGGCCTTTAGTTCATCACTGAGATCCTAAACAATGGGAAAGCTGTCTTTGCTGTATCTACCAAGATGCCATACTGAATTAAACTCCTGACAATGTAACATTGCAAGTTAAAAGATTGTACCTTTTCTGTTTCCAGTCAAAAAAAAATAAAAAAGCACTACAAAACTTGATAAGTTTAAACAGAAGCATTCTGTTAAATAAAACTGAACTAAAAATAGAAATGTTTTTAATAAATCCCAGAAAACATTAGGCCAGCTCTGAGGGTTCCCCTCTGTATGTCACTTCGGTTTGTTTCGTCTGCTGTATGTTTCATCCACCCTACTATCTTTCTGAGTGACTTCCTCCTACATTGTTCTAGTAGGAAGCAATCGGGATATTCCTTCACCGGTTTTTTTACATTGTAGTGATGTTCCAGCACCCTGGGAATAACTATTAATCTTACTCAAATCAGAGCTATTTTGAACCAACAGAAACAGGTCAATGGCTTGAAAACACATAGTTTGAGATGCTCAGACTCATATCTTTAACAGTTCCCATTAATAACCTTGAAACCTCCAGAAAATGAAAAGTTTTAAAGAACTGCAATGCAAGCACGTTTGACATAAGTAAGGCATTGTATTAAAGAGTAAAATGTCATTTCTTATATTTTTACTGTTATGTTATACCTTTAAGGGCTCTAAACCTGCACATACTGTGATGCAACTGACAAGCCAGGCGGTGCTCTGCATTGCTTTTGGAATCATGTGTGCTGTCAATAACATGTTAAAAGTGTCTTTTACTTTGTTACTACATGTAATGTATGACTGGAGATAATTCATTTAGAATGAGTTAGATAAATGTAATAGTAAGAGCCTTTAATTTGGGCTTGACCCAGTATTTTTGAGTTGTTTTTCTGTAGTCAGCACGCATTTAACAGGTCCTTTCTATTAATCACATGGAAAAATTGACAAAGATATATGTATATCTTGTATTTAATCAATAGACTGTACAAACTGGTGTCCACATCAGAAAAGTGGTATGCGGTTTTCTTGCTTTACTTTATGTATATGTATTATTTGCTACTATTTTCAAATCTAAGCCGCTATGCTAAGAACACGTCATGCAACTTTTGGTGTCAGTATGCTGATATAAATATCATGGCTGATATTAGGCTTCTGTTTAAGGTATTAAAAGTCAGTGTGGGAAAAGTAATAGCACAGATGCTTGCACTTCCTGACACCATTAACCTTTCAATTTGTATGGCTTTAATCCAGAACTCTGTACTTCCTGAGAGAAGTTTAATTTTCCCTATTTTTCTTTGCAGCATTAACACTGAAAATTGTTGTGAATTTATCAGTCTTCCACATCTACCTGTAAGTTTGTGTTATATCCAACATTGTGTATTCTGTTTCAGATTGACAGCATTCAGAGTCTTCTACAGTGCCCCAGTATCTTGGTTTGTGTGGGACGTGAACCGTTCCACCCACTGCTGTTGAACAGTTTCCGGAAAAATTCAGACGATAAACTTCCAAAGCTTGTCTTAAAGTCACGCTCCAGTGCCTGCAATGAAGAGCAAGGATGTAAAAGTGGTATGCTATTGATGTTTTTTATTTCTGGATTTGTTAGCCACCCTTATTCCATTATCCACCATTAAGTATATCTCCAGCAATGTCTGTTATGTACATGATTCATAATATACTCTTCTCATCTATTTACAAAATCAGATATTTGCTACTGTTATCCACAGACATAGACATTACGTTAATAGTATAACAGACAGATGCTATACTTTTAAGACTGAGAACCAAAATCCCTAATATTGTATAGTTCCAAAAAATGCAGCAAATCACATAATGCCCTCATACTTACATTTATCTTCTTATTTGTGTCACACTTATAGTCAACTTTGGACTTGAAACAAAGAAAAGCGTCATTCATCCAAGATCACACTCAAATGACAAGTCAGCTCGCTTCAGCACGTCATCGGAAAAGTTATTTCCACATGGTCTTAACTCTGTTCCAGCTGGCAATATGGGTTTTTATTCTCAAGCAAGAGAAAATATGATGGACGATGACATTGAAAAACGAGTTCTTGTCAATAAGGATGGTAGCTTGTCAATGGAGATGAAAGTGCGACTTCGACTGCTAAATGATGAGACACTGCACTGGTCCACAGAGATTAAGAAGTCATCAGGGATGCTTACGGATTCCTTCACAGGATCCAATGATGCCTACTATCTCCAACACAGCAACAGTGAGAGTTGCTCTGAGGCAGAGTCCCTTTCTGCTGGCGATGCTGATAATGCCAAACTTCACCAAAAGCATTCGGAGGATCCTCATTGTCAGCACTGTTGTAGTCACTGCCAAGAGTATGACATTTGGAAAAATCCAGTCCTTGGTGAACAAGGACCTGTACAACACATCAGATCATCCAGTTCGAGTGCATCCTCACATAAAATAGTCTGCAAAAAGTCATCAGTTGACAGCATGCATACTATGTCTAGTGAGGAATATACAGAGAAAGTAGTAGAAAAGGCAACTTGCATTCAGCAGACTGTCGGAGAGGAGGGTGATACTACAGTTGAGTACTGTACCATCAGTCGTTGCTGCAGTCGCAGTGAAGTAAGTTCGGTGTCTGCAAAGAATACTTACACTGAAGAAAAATATGCAAAAGGTGAGAAAAGTCAGGTTTTAATTAATGCTGAGAATGATGCATCTGAGAGTGCATCCAACGTTCCCTTTAATGATTTACAAAACGATTATGTGAGTGTCCAAATTACCCAGATCACTCAGGAAGAAGAGAGACCTGTATCGGTTGAAAGCAATTCCTCACAAGCCCTGGCATCCTTGAAGGAGGATCAGGATGAAGAGGAAACAGACCTCCCTCTGAGTAATTCAAGAGAATCCCAGAGTAACAATCAAGAAGAAGATGTAGAAACCAGAGATATGGCTTTAAGCCCAAATAATGTCACATCCCGTAAGTCACCTATGTCTCCAAAACATCAATTATCACCTAAACCACCATGTAAAGTTTTAGGTTGCACAGTGAAATTGAGATCTAGACAAAATCAAAAATCAAAAAATGTCATGCCAGTGGAAAAAGAGGCACATGAATGTAATAAACCAGAAGAAAGCAGTCAACCAGAGGAGAATGTTTTAAATGAAACTGATGTCCAAGATACAGCAACTAAAGACAGAGCTCCGGGCTCCACATCACCAATATCAAAATCGGACAATGACACTGCAGATGACCGTGCAGAACCTACCGAGACAAATCAAAAGGAACGATCATCAAGTGCCATGTCCATCAGATCGAATGCCTCTGGAATATCTGGTAAATCCAATGTTAATGTAGTAGCTGAGCAGGAAGACACAAATGTCAAAGACGACCCTGAAGAAAGAACAACAAGTGCCATGTCATCCAATTCAAACATCTCAGCAAGATCAAGGCAGTCCAAACTGTCAGAGGTAGCACCTAAAGAGACAAAGGAAGTTGAACTACAGATAGAGGAAAGAGCCCAAAGTGCCATGTCTAACACTTCTACAAGATCAAGACAGTCAAGAGTTTCAGAAGTGGCAGCTGATGAATTTGTTGAGGTGGAAGACCAAATAAAAGAGAGAGTTCCAAGTGCAATGTCAACAATATCTGCTAGATCTAATTCACCAAGAATATCAGAACCACCTAAGTCACCTGATTTCAAAGAAAGGGACCGTTCTCCCAGCACCATGTCTGTCAAGTCTAATTCGTCTGCACAATCAAAGAAATCATGTTTTTCAGAAAAAACTTCTGTGAAACCTCAAAAAATTAAGTCACCAGAAAGAGTACCAAGTGCTATGTCAACCAAGTCTAATGCATCAGCAAAATCAAAAAAATCTAACATTTCACAGGAAGCAGACACTGTAGAAACAGGTCATAGAGGGTTAGAAGAGCGTGCACCGAGTGCTATGTCTGCTAAATCAAATACCTCTGTGAGATCAAACATTTCCAACACTTCAGATACAGTTCATGCAATGACTTGTAAAGATTTAGAAAAGCATTCACAACAGAAAGTTAAAAGTACCACGTCACATACTGTAGACCCCAGTAAATCAAATATTCTTTCAGAGGTGGACTCACAAAATAATGAAGCAGGAGAGGAGGCATTAGAGGAACGAGCTTCAAGTGCAAGGTCTATGAAGTCAAATGTATCTGAAAGGTCAAATAAATCTATGGTTTTATCAGTAGCCCCTGAAGAAGCCAGTGAAATGAAGGAAGATCTAGAGAAAAGAGCATCTAGTGCTATGTCATCTAAATCCGTGGCATCTTCAAGATCAGAGAAATATAAAAAGACAGTCTCAAAGTGTAAAGGTACAGAGGAAAAGACAGAGAAACTGCAGGAAAGAGCTCCCAGTGGTATGTCTTCTAAATCCCATGCTTCTGAAAGATCTAAGAAGTCTACAACTTCAGAGCCTCCAGCAGAGGAATCAGCAGACTTTGAAGACAAATCTGAAGAACGAGCTTCCAGTGCTATGTCAAACATCTCTACAAAAACAAACAGGTCAAGAATGTCTGAATATGTTGCTGAAGAAGAAGCTACAGAACGGTCTAAAAGTGCAATGTCATCTATATCTAATGTTTCTACAAAATCCAAAAAGTCAAAAACATCTTTTTTGACCAACGAAGAATGTGTAGGATTTGAGAGTCAAAATGAAGAACGACCCCCCAGTACACTGTCAGTTAAATCTTACACTTCCGAAAGGTCTGCCAAATCAAAAGTTCCAGAAATCATGAACGAGGAATGCAAAGATGCAGAAGAGCGGTCTCCAAGTGCTATGACATCAAAATCTAATTTCTCTGAAAAATCAGTGCAGTCTAAGCACACTGAATTATCACAGGATAACCGTGAGGAGGAGCAAACAGAGCAACGTGCAGCAAGTGCAATGTCAGCTAAATCTAATGTTTCAGGAAGGTCTAAGAAGTCAAACATTTCTACTGTTGAAACAAATAAAACTCTTTTTGTGGAACAGAAAGATTCAAGTGCTATGTCTAAACAATCCCACCACTCTGCAAGCAATGAAGAGAATGTTGAGAGAGCGACAAGTGCTTTGTCAACAAAATCTGATGTATCTGTGAAGTCTAACAAATCAAAAGCATCAGAGCTTGCTTCAGAACCTGAACATGTAGAGGAAGAGAAAAGAGCACCAAGTGGTTTGTCCTCTAAGTCCAATGTTTCAATAAGATCTAATAGTTCAAAAGTCTCAACTGGAGAGTCTAAGGAGGCAGAATATAACACAAAGACAACATCAGCTAGCACATTGGTACAGTGTAAGCCAACTGTTTCAGAAGCTGCTGCTACAAAACCTGGGAAAACAAGTAAGGGAGAAAAGGTGGGAAAATCCTCAAGCGCAATGTCTACCAAATCCAGTGTTTGTAAAACATCTGAAAAATCTAAAATTGCAGAAGCAAACACTGATTCACCAGCACTGGTAGATGAGCATCCTGAAGAGAGAGCAGCAAGTGTTGTGTCTGCAAAGTCTAATACATCTGTGAAATCCAAGAAATCAATTGTTTCTGATGCACAATCTGAAAACGTGGATGCAGAAACATGTCAAACTGGTGAAAGATCACTAAGTGCACTGTCAGTAAGAACCAACACTTCCGCAAGATCTATATTGTCAAAAGCTCCTGGAGAAGAACTTGTTGAGGAAGACAAGAAAGAAAGGACACTGAGTGCCAGGTCCTGTAAATCCACCATTTCAACTACATCTAACAAATCAAAGGTTTCAGACACAGTGGATTTTGAGCCTACAGAAAAAGATGATATAGAAGAAAGACCTCAAAGCACATCATCAGCTAAATCTTATGTTTCTTCCAGATCAAAGATTTCAGAAGTTTCAGAAGAAGCACTCAAGAAAACTAAAGCCGCAGTTGAAGAAGTAACAGAGGACAGAGTGCATTGTGCAATGTCACCATGTTCTTTGTCAGAAAGATCTAATGCTTCTGCAAGAACTAAAAAATCTACATTTGCAGAGAGTGAGCCAGAAGATCCTGAAGAAGAGGATGAAGTAAAGAGCAAAATAGCTTCAAGTGCAGCATCACTCAAATCAAACATATCCACAAGATCTAAAAAGTCAGAAATTGCACCCAATGATTCTGCAGATATAGATCCGTCTGCAACAAGAACTCCAAGTGTATTATCAGCAAAATCAAACACCTCTACAAAATCTAAGAAGTCTAGCGGTTCAGACGTGGGTTTTAAAGCAAAAGAGGAGCAAACAGATGACAGATCTCCAAGTGCATTGTCTGCTATATCTAACAGTTCAGTCACATCAAAAAAGTCAAAAATGTCAGAAGTGCAATCTGAACAAATGGCATTAGAGGAACAGCAACTGGACAAGAGAGCTCCAAGTACTATTTCAATTAAATCCGACACATCTACCAATCAAGAAAAATCGAATGTCTCAAACCAAACAGACAATACTGCCAATACTGGACCTGCTGAACCTGAATATATGAAAGAGAAGATGAACATAAAAGAAGAAGCACTAAGTCCCATGTCTCCTAAATCTAACGTGTCTTCCAGATCAGCAAAGTCAACAACTTCAGCTTTGGCTACGGAGCAGACCACTGTATTTGAAGATCTGAGGTCAGCTAGTGCCCTCTCAGATGGATCTGTAAAATCTAAAAATTCACAGAGAAGAGGTGACAAAGCTGCAAGTCCTGTGTCTGCCAAATCTAACTCGTCTGCAAAGTCTATAAAATCTGGCACATCAAAGACTGAAGGTGGTGTTCAGACGGAGTCGAACCGAGCTATGAGTGAGCTGTCAGCTAAGTCAAATATCTCCACAAAGTCAAAGAAGTCCAAAGCTGAAGAAGAGAAAAATGATAGTAACCCTGAAAATTTAGAAATTGGTGACAAGAGAGTAAAAAGTACTTTGTCAAACCATTCAAATACATCAAGCCCTGTTAAATGTGTCTGTGGTGCTTCAAAGAAATCAAAGTCTGCAACAGAAACCCAATCAGCAAAAAACGCTGACAATGAGGAGAGGTCTGCCAGTGCTTTGTCTACAAAATCTGCAAAGTCTAAAGCCAGTTCTGTTGGCAGCACTTCTGAAATAGATTTTACTCCAGCAAGTGCTTCAGTTTCCATTGGGATTGTAGAAGAATACGATGCTGATAACATTGAAGAGGAACACAGTCCGTCAGTGGTATCAACATCCTCCGTTCCACATGTGAAATCAAAAAGTGATGAGTGCTCAACTGCAAATCGGCAGGCTATGCAAAGCAATGAGAGTGACCTAAAACCAGATGAGAGACCTGAAAGTTCACGGTCAGCAGGGACAAACGTTTCAAATAAATCCAAGAAGTCTAAATGCTCTTATAGCCACTCTGCGCAGCCAATATCAGATACTGTATGCGGTACTGATGATGAGGTTGCAAGCAATACCTCTGCATCAAAAAACACTACGGAAAATAAATCAGAGAGCCACATTAATAAAAATAGTTCAGTGGAGCAGAAATACCCAACCAGAGAGGTAAGGTCATCCAGTGTGGTCTCCAATGTTTCTTGCTCCAAAGAGAGAAAACCTTCACCAGAGCCTGACAGACCAAAAAGTAATATGTCCAAAGCATCATCTCATTTGGAAGTAAAAGGGCACAAGAGTAACAGTCATTCCAAAAGTGGAAATACACACGTACATGGAAAAAGAACAAATCATTCAAGCAACATGCCTAAAGAAGATGAAAAAGAGTCATCAAGGCCTCAATCAACTTCAGAGAATCGACTCAGTCCCAGCCCATCAAAATCCCTAAACAGATCCAAAAAGCCTGTCATTCTCCTTGGAGCATCTAATGACAGTGTGTTGTCTCAGTCTGTTTCAGCTGCAGAACCATTACATTCCAACAATCTGAATACAGCAGGAGATGTATCTGACAGGACAGATATATCTGATAGGACTTGTAATGGCCCTCTGGATGTTACAGATTATGGAAGGGATGTCAGTGACAAAACAAGTGAAAAGAGCAGTAAATGCAGAAACAGAAAAGGCAGCAGCTCCTCACAACAGAAGGTAGAAGATGAAGTGGAGTTAATTCCATCTAACTTACCAAATGCTTCTCCAACGGAGGTAGTGAATGATTGGCTAAATAAAATTCCACTGGACAGTGCTTTATATGAGGTTGGGGATGAATTTCATGAAAATGGTAAAGAAACATTAAACGCATTAGGAGAGCTGACACAAAATGAAAAAGAGAATGAAAGTAATGGAGATGTTGATGTGGCTGTGTTTCAGCCCCAAATTGAGCAGGAAGTTCAACTGGCAACTGAAGAGATTGATAATGACAAAGAGGAGGATGTGAAAAGAGTGACTGATAAAGACCTAGAAAAGAACCAGTCTTGTCCGGAGAAAGATAATGTCCCAAAAACTTTTCATTCTTCTGTCCAGGTTATGAGAGTTTTACTGAGTCCCAAATTTGACAGATGCAACAGTTTACCAGAGGTATCTACTGTATATGGACGAAAACTCAGCACCTCAGCAAAAGGCCTTTTAGACTGTCTTGTAAATCTTCAGTTGATTGACTTTGATCCCAATGATGTAAACGGTAAAGCTGAAAAATACACAGACCTCATGAATATGCTTCAGTCACTTTGGCTCTGTGACCCATCTGACAGGATAACAGTCACACAGAAAAGTAAATCCACTGATCAGCAATCCATGGATGATGAAATGAAAGCCAAGTCCTCCTCAGGTGTAGATGTAAGCAGTGGCTCAACAGGTTCTGGAAAGAACAGTGTTAATGATAGTACACAGGCTCAAAAACCCCAAACCAACACAGAAGCTGAGGGCTCTGAGACACTGACAAAGCCACAAGAGATTGACGAAACAGAAAAAGAAGAGGCTTTAGAAGTGGTAGAAGTAAAATCGGATCCAGCAACCCCAGATATTGCAAGTCGAGTCCAGTGGACCCCTGAGACTGAGGCAGAGGGTGCTGCGGAAGACACAATTAAAGAAAACAACACTGCAGCCTCAGATGACACAATAAGCAGCAAAGACAGTCCAGGAGAGCCCCTTGACACACCTCCTTCATTGAACAAGAGAGATGGAAATGAGCAACAGGATGACACAAGTTCTGGCACTCCTCCATCAGTACAGAGGGCTCCATTAACAAAAAGAGTTTCTCAAGATCCTGATCCTATCTGGGTGTTAAATCTGCTAAATAAGCTAGAAAAGCAGTTTATGACACATTATGTCAATGCAATGGCTGAATTTAAAGTACGCTGGAATTTACATGACAACGATCAGCTTGACGTCATGATATCTGAATTAAAGGATGAAGTCCATAGGAGGATACAATTAAGCATCGAAAGAGAACTCAAGAAAATTCAGGGCCGTGCAGGAAGACCTAAACCACCAAAAGGGGCCATGTCACGTGAGTCAACTGTTCAAACAGAACAAAGGCGCAGACGTCTTAAAGTAATGCTAAATCAGTCCGTAGATCCAACAGCAAAAAGTGATGATGATTATACAGCAACCGGGACTGATTTCAGTGATCAGCGCAGTGATGATGAATACTGCCCATGTGACACATGCATGAAAAAAAAAATGGCATCTAAACCTATGTTACCTGTGGAAGTCCTAAATTCTGCCCCAGCAATGATGGAATTTGATTTGAAAAAAATTCTGCATCTGAAAAGAGAAGCTCCCGCAAATAACAAAGAAAATATTCTAGAGGAGACTGAACAGGAGGAGCAAGCAGTGCAGATAGAAACTGAAAAACAAGAAATAAATGTAGAAGATGAATGTGAGACAGACATTGATAGATGTACAGTCGAGGCAGTAACTACCAATAAAAACAAGACTGATAAGCAAGAATCTGTAAAAGATGTGGATTCTTCTGATGATGTGAAGGCAACCGAGGTTGAAACAGTAGCACAAGAGGAAATCACGGAGGGGGGACCAGAAGAAGAAACAGAGGATGTCGATGAAGCTGAAGTAGCAAAGGATGTAGACGAAGCAGAGGGGGAAGAGCAATCCCCAGAAGCTGAAACTGCAGAAGAAAATGAGATAACTATGGCTGGGGAAAATGACACTGAGAGGGACTCAGTAAATGAAAAAGAAGCTCAAGCTGAAACTGGAGAAGATGAGGCTTCAGAATTAGAACAGGCTGAATCTGAACCTGAAAAAGAAAGTGACACCCTCAATGATCAAATAACAGACGAGAATAATGATGCTGAATCTTTAGACAAAACTGAGACACCTGAGGGAGATTCGGCAGCAGAAGATGAAGAGGAAGCCGAGCATGAAACAACAGAAGAAACAGAATTTCTGAAAGACGGAAGGGTGGAGGAAGAGGACAATCTAGAGCCAGAGAAAGAGGATGGAGAAACAGATGGAGATGAGTCAGTTGGAGGAAGAGACACCACTAAGGAAGAAACAGGAGAGGAAGCAGTTGATGAAGTAGCAGATGAGGAAAACATTAGTGAAGCCGCAGAAGATGGAGATACAGTTGAATCTGCTGAGTTCAATGAAATAACAGAACATGGAAAGACAAAAGAAGACACAGAGACAGATCAAGCCGAAACAGCAGAAGAGGAAGAAACAGCTGATGACACAGCAGAAGACACACATACAGATGAAGCTGAAGTAGCTGAAGATGAGGAGACAGCTGAGGGGACAACACAAAAAGATGAACCAACAAGCAATTATGAAATAGAAGAAAGTGAGGAGGCACCTACACCTGAAAAAGCAGAAAATGGAGAAAAAACAGATGACATGACATTAGATGATGAGACTACTGATGATAGAACAAGTATGGATGAACAGACAGCTGATAATGAAACAGCAGAAGATGAAGAAGTAGCTGAAGTAAGAAAAATAGAGGATGGGGAGACAGCTGATGAAGACACAACAGAAGATGGAGAGACAGGTGATGGAGAGACAGGAGAAGTAGCTAAAGTGGAAAGCGCAGGACATGCCTCTGTTGATGAAACAGCAGACGATCATGAGACAGATGGTGATGAAACAGCACAGGAAGAAGGAACATCTAAAGCTGATACAGCAGAAGATGGAGAGAAAGCTGTTGAAACAGAAGGAGGTGACCAGACAGACAATAATGAAGCAGAAGGGGAGGACGAGACACCAGAAGATGGAGAAATCACAGATGATGGAATAGAGACAGGTAATGACGGAGCAACAGAAAATGCAGAGACAGGCGAAGCTAAAACAGCAGAAAATGGAGTCACAGCTGATGACGGAACAGGTGAAGATGACGAGTCCTCAGGAGCAGAAATGGGACAGGAAGGAGAGACATCTGAAGCTGTAACAGTAGAAGATGCAGAAGCAGCTGATAATGGAATAGCAGATGACGAGACAGGTCATGAAGCAGTAGAAGATGAAGAGACAGCTGAAACAGCAGGAGATGGAGAAACAGGTGACGATGGAACAGAAAATGAAGATACAGGCCATGAAGCAGAAGAAGACAGAGAAACAACTGGTGATGAAATGGCAGAGGAAGAGAGAGGTGAAGCTGAAACCACAAAAGATGTAGAACAATCAGATGATGAAATAGCAGAAGATGAAGAGACAGCTAGTGATGCAGCAGCAGCAGGTAGAGAGGAAGATGATGATGTAACAACAGAAGATAAAGATGCAGCTGAAGATGGCACAGCAGAAGATGGGGAGACAGCTGATGATGGCACAGCAGAGGACGGGGAGACAGCTGATGATGGCACAGCAGAGGACGGGGAGACAGCTGATGATGGCACAGCAGAAGACGGGGAGACAGCTGATGATGGCACAGCAGAAGACGGGGAGACAGCTGATAATGGCATAGCAGAAGAAGGAGAGACAGCTGATGATGGCACAGCAGAGGACAAGGAGACAGCTGATGATGGCACAGCAGAAGACGGAGAGACAGCTGACGATGGCACAGCAGAGGACAAGGAGACAGCTGATGATGGCACAGCAGAAGATGGAGAGACAGCTGATGATGGCACAGCAGAAGACGGAGAGACAGCTGATGATGGCACAGCAGAAGACGGGGAGACAGCTGATGATGGCACAGCAGAAGACGGGGAGACAGCTGATGATGGCACAGCAGAAGGCGGGGAGACAGCTGATGATGGCACAGCAGAAGGCGGGGAGACAGCTGATGATGGTACAGCAGAAGATGGAGAAACAGCTGATGATGGCACAGCAGAAGACGGGGAGACAGCTGATGATGGTACAGCAGATGGGGAGATAACTAAAGATGGCACAGCAGAAGATGGGGAGACAGATCAAGATGGCACAGCAGAAGACGGGGAGACTGATCAAGATGGCACAGCAGAAGACGGGGAGACTGATCAAGATGGCACAGCAGAAGATGGGGAGACAGCTAAAGACGGCAGAGCAGAAGATGGGGAGACAGCTGATGATAGCTCCACAGAAGATGGGCAGACAGCTGATGATAACATAGCCGAACATGGTGAGATAGCTGATGATGGAAGTTTAAAAAATGATGAGAAAGCTGGTGAAGAGGAAGAAATAGATAATGGAGAAATGGGTGAAAGTGACACTGCTGAAGGAGAAGAGGGAGAGAGCGAGGAAGATGGGATAGCAGATCAGGAACAAGATCAACCAGGTGGTCCTGTTGTTAATTCCAGTTTTGAAAACACTGATGTTCATGATGAAGTAACCGAGTTAAAAGCAGATGATGAGGCTGATGATGAAGATGCACCACTTAAAAATGAAGGCGATGTTGTTGTACACAGCATTGATGAAAATGCAAGTATTGAAGAAAGTAAAGAAGAGCATACTGATAACACAAGAGCAGATGAAAGCTCAGAGTTGTTAAGTGATAGTCAAGACAAAGGTCCTTCTAGGACATCAGAAAATCATGATATGAGAGATTATTTAAATGACCATTTGGTAAATGTTGGTGAATCAGCTGAAGGAGGAGATGAAGCTGAGGATGAAACGGAGCCAGATGTGGATACAGATGAAGAAGGGAAAGACACAAAGAGTTCAGCTGGACATCCTCCAGTTTGGTCAATGCAAGAAGACGACCAAACCAATGAAACAACAACAAAATCATTTGATGCTATAGTAAAAATATCCACAGGCTCAGAAGATGGAGCTGAGGCTGACGTTGAAGACTCAGAAACAGAAGTTCATGATAAGTATAACACTGCTGAGAATGAGAATGAAGATGAGTCTGTCACTAAAGAGGGCTCTATGGAAAAGAAAGAAACTGAAGGTCTATCAGATATTGCAGAGGATGCTGCTGAAGATGATGAGAATGGAGAAACGTCAGAACACGATACTGACTGTAGGAAAGAATCAGCTGATGATGGCTTGCCAAGGCAAATGACCAAGTCATCCATGGAATCGCAGCCTGGTTCTCTAGAAGAGGTTTTGGATGAGGAGACAAGAAGTCCAACAGGTTCAGCTCACCTCACTGTGAAAGGCAACTGTACGTATCCCACTATTACCTCAAAGAAAGACATACAAGAAAAAAGTGGCACTGAGTCTACAGATTTAAGCAGGCATACTGCCACTCCTAAGAAAGCTGCTAAAAAATCCAGCAAACAGAAGGGCATTCAATAGCATTTTAAAATAATTCTGGTAAATACTGATTTTACTTACCAAAGACTGTATACTGTGTATTATGCACTTTATTAACTACTGCACTCCTGCACAGCTCAACCTGTGACGCTAAAGGGAATAACAAAAACTTGAAAACACTTACATAATATGCAACTGTTTAATTACAAACAGATAATCAAAGATATATAGTATTTTTGTATTAAGTTGCTTGAAGTTATTCTTTATATACTTTACTGTACTGGAGCCTTAGCCTTTGTATATAATCACTTTTAGACAATGGGAGGATAATATTGTGCAATAGGTAATGTATTCTATATACCCGCAATCATAAAAAATTGTAATCTCTAAAAAAGAAATACTGTGGTAAGGTACTTTGTGTCATAAGTGTGAATATATGTGTGTTTTGAGCATGTAACAGAAGGTTAAATTCTCGTATTTAGCTTCAGCATTTTACTGTATCATTGACCAAAACGAAGTCAATATTACCATCCTGATTATATATATGAAAATGCATAATAAATTGCTCTTAGTATGCATTTTCAAAGAATAAAATCATGAAAAGAAAATTTTGTACAATTACATTAATAGTAAGTGTGTATCGACCAATAGGAAGCTGGTATCACATGAAAAGCTGGTTATTATCTTGTACAATACCAAGTCCCACTCTGGACGCCTTTAACTCATAGAAAAATAAGATGCTTTACCACATGCTCTAGTGCTCTATTTCACCTTCATCCATGACCTTATCTTAAAGAAGACAACCACATAAATTGCAAGTCAAATATAAGAAAAGACACAATAAAGATAAAGAAAGAAAAAGTTCATAAACATCACAAACTTTTTCACTTTGCATTCACTTGCCTGATAACTGTTAGTGTCATGCACATTATATTAAAAGTCAATTCATACTTCTGGTTGTTGCAATGGTGATTAAGTCTGTATGTTTTCCCCCCATGGATCATATTTGAATTGTACCTATACTGCACTGAACGACTACCATTTCTGACCTGAATGTATTGATACCCTCAATAAAAGAAATGTACACAAATTTGCCTTGAAATAGTGCTTGCATCAACTATTTGATTTGTTTTATGTTAATAATTCTTTATGACCCTAGAGAACCATATAAACACATGAGAAACAGAAAGTTGGCTGTGTGTATACATTTGGTCTTCACAGATACCTTGAGGTATCTGTTCAAAGCTGCCGTTATTGTCTTGCTGCTGTCAGACTAAAATCTTACGTATATTAAGATATTATGTTATTAACTAACTTTAGATCATCTGGACCATTTACATGCTTTGCCTACTTTGCTTACTTTCGGATATCTCTGAACAGGTATTCTTTTGTCTGCTAGGGTCTCTCTGATATCTCTGAACACTGAGCGGCAGAGGCTCTAAACTGAGTTTGTGTGAGATTACAAAACTAGGGAGAAATATATTTTCTCAAACAATGAAACCTGCATATTTCTTGATCAGTTTGCTGGGTTACCCATTTGTACTATACTGTTTTCAAATAATCACTTTTTCATTAAATACCATTATTATATCTAAATCTTGAGTATATGAGTTTATTGTTTATGCCCTCCCTACTTAAAGTACATTGTCCTAAAAAAATTTCAGGGATGTAAGGATTAATAAAATCTAAAAACATGTATTGTGTTCATATGTTAAAAGGTGCATTTTCACTTTATTGTTTACTTTATTATTTTATTTTTTAACAGTACAATATTTTATAATGCACTAGCAACAAGGAGTGCTTTTCCTTCCTGCTCTGGATTTTGAGGTTCTGACGGAGGAAGGGACAGCCGTTAATGTGGGCCTGTTTGTTCAAATGTTATTATACTTCCTGTGATATAATGATTATTAAACTTTATTTGCTGGAACGCTGTAGAAACCAGTAATAAACTAATTACCTAATGTCCTAATGTGCAGAAGTGTAAAACGATTTTTCACTTAAAGCTGCACTTTGTAACTACAGATTAAACCACTAATCTGGGGTGTGTTTCCTGATAACGATTGAACTTAGTGATTTAGAAACAACTTTAAGATCGATGTAACTTTAAGAACCAGAATTTTGCGAGTGTTTCCCAAAGCCTTCTTAGTCTCCAAACTTGTGAACTAGTTTCAAGTAGCTTTTTGTTGACTCCGCCCCCTATGTCGGCACTGCCAGTCAAGAACTGAACCACTAATTTACATAGGTTTCCTCATTATTATGCCACAAATGTATTGTTATGTAAATAATTTGAATAAAAAAATAACAACAAATAAGGATTTACATTTAAAAAATTAATAAATGAAAACATTTCGCTTGCAATTATTGTCTATAGCGCGCCGAGCCTATAAATAGGCACACGATTTACCTTCCTATCACGGCCCACCAGCCAAGCAAACACAAATTTTTTCAGGATGAAATAAAAGCCAAAGGCTTGAAGAAATAGAGAAAAAAAACAAAACATACTATTTTCCAAAGCTCAGGAAATTCTACAGATAAAGAGAAAGAGCAGAAATGGGAGGAGATTGCTAAGAACATAAGTGCCTGTTTATCACATACTCACCTTTGTTAGCCTTCCAATTGGTAATTTATATGTATGTAATTGATCATTATTTTGATTGGTTAAGGGATAACAGGCTTAGTAAACCAATTTGTAATTTTTTTAGAAAATAATATATGTATTAATTTACTACTACGACTGTAACACTGGAAGAAAATGATCTACAAATATGTAAATTTATGTGTGTATATCAAAAAATAATATATTGTACTTTAAGTAGTTTAAACTGTTTGCTTCACGAGATTACGATGATTCCAACCTTTAAATAAAAAAGTAGAATGTACATTTATGCGCAGTCGGGTCGGATTACACTAACATTTACAAACCACTTTACGTACTATGTTAGTTACGAAAGCTTTCGAGAAACATTCGTAATTTTAAGAATGTTCTTAAGTATGAAGTTACGAAGCACTTAGCGTTACGAACGTTTTTGGGAAACGCACCCCTGATTACACTGATAACATGACTAGCTAACATTGCTATTCATAGGACAGGTGAGTAACACGTGTCTATTATTTATTTAAGCCTTCACTCAGTCGGGCGTCTATTAGACAACGTTAGCCAGTATATTTTAAATTGGTTTATAAAAATAGACGTTGGCACATTAGCGAATTAGCCAGAAAATGTTAGCTATACACTTAAAACCAGCATAGAACCAATTCTGAAGGTAAAAAAGACACCATTATCGAAGAAATATTAGGCTAATATTAGCGAATTACACAGCTAACGTTATTTAAACAATATTACAGCCTAATTACAAGTTTTCTAGACAAAGTACTAGCTCAAAAACAAAAAAATAACGCGCTGCTAACATTAGCTATACAGCTAAAACCACGTCAACATCAAATTTTACAACAGTAACAAACAGGCTGGCTGTTTTCGAGACCAACTAACAACCACTTACCTCTCCAGCAATATAAAACTCAAATTCAGCTTCTCTCCTAAAACCCTTCAGGTGAAGGAGCTGTAGCTAGTGTTAATGTGGTTCGCTCCACTGCTCTCTCTCTGTAGCTCTACCATTCAGCTTGTCTTACTGTACAGCACGTTTACGGATATAACTCTAATGGTATAAAAAATATAATGACATAAAACTAATAATCGGGAGTCGATTCCAAAACAATTGATTTTCCGACTCCAGCACGTCTGCACGTGGGGGTCGATTCTTAGCCAATGAATCTAAGAGTCGAAATGCTGGGAGTCGACTCTTCGTGTTTTTTCATCGTAATCGTCTTGAGGGACGTTCAGACGGACGAGAGTGTAAAGCAGGAAAGAGTCTGAGTTTAATTAGCGAGTCAGTGTCATTACCAGCTCTAAGATAAGATAAGATAACACTTTATTGATCCTGAAGGAAATTTCAGCTTCACGTTAAAATGAAATAAATAAGATAATACAGATAATAAAAAGTAGAAGGTTTTAAGTACATATACATTACAAGAGCAGCATATTTATTATTACACTAATAGAGGTTTGAGGTTAGAAAGAAACTATAATTAAGTGTCACAGCGACAACAGCAGTCAGTCTAGAGAGCAGAAATAAAGTGAAAACATTTATTTAAACAATAGCAGCGCTGACAGACGGTGTAGCACAAACTCTTTCGGTTTTATACAAATCATATTCATATTCAGTTATTATAAATTGAAAAAGGAACAGTGTTTTTTTACATAGGTGTTATTCCTTCCCTCCGACAATGTACATTTTAAATGTTTATTCTTTGCATTCCTTCTAACTTGATATAAAGGTATAAAAGTATATAAAAGTAGTAATTTTTCCATCTTCCTGTATTTATGTAGTCAACCACTCCTTGTTTGGACAGATGAGAGGAATACATAAAAATACTGACTTAGAAACCATTCCTCTGCCTGATCATGATAGTTAATTGGAACTTCTTACTTCTTACTAAGAAATATTTTTCAGATTCCATCGATTTCAGTCAAGAGAAATTCCAGAATCGTGCATCACTACATAAAACTGTCAGTAAGATTTTCTGATAGCCTAAATCAAACAAAATCAGCTTCTCATTCACCGCTTTTTTGTTTAAATGGTACAGCAGCTACATTCTGGCCTGACACCATTTTAAGGTGAAACAGAATAATTACAACAAAAGTCTTCAGCTTTACCTAAATTAACTGAGTCAAAAATGCTATCAGCATTATCAAAAACACTTTTTATTCAAGGCGTTTTATTAAAAAATGGTGCAGCAATTTCATTTTGGTGTCTCCAGCTCTGGCTCTCTTCAATTCTAAGTTTTTTTGTTTTGATCACAGGGGCTGGTGCAGAGGATGTTCTGATATCGCCATATTGAGTGATACCACAAACTTTCACAACCAGATCAGCACTACGAGTGACACCCCCATCAAAGTTACCCGTCTATATCAAGCTATATCTACTTTTTAAGGCACGTGAAGTGGTCGGCAAAACTCCTGCCAAAAGTGAGCCGACAGCTCTGACTTGAATGAACATTTACACAGTCTAATAACATAACACCCAATAATATAACTTTTCCAGTAATGTACCGCAATGTCATGACTGATAATGTAGACAGTCTTTGCATTATTGCAAAGACTTCTCATTGCATTATTGAGAATTTGTTACATTTTTAGTTTGATTACATTACTGAAAAAAACAGAAGATACCCCTTTAGTTGGAGTCCCACTCCAACTATTTATTGTTTTTCTCTATCACAAATATGATCTGATTTTTATGAGACTTTTATCATACCATTAAAAATCATTGAAATATCATTTTGAAAGCATATTTGAGCAAAAATGACCAGCTTGTGAAATTACTACATTTCACACAATGTAATAAATCGTTACATATGGTCAACCTGCAAAATGATAAAAAAAATAAATTCCCAATAATGAAATAGAGTATTATATTACATTAAAGGTAATATAACATTATTGGTTAAGGCATTGTATTATATTATTGGGCAAATAATTACATTACTGGATTCAATTCAATTATTGCATCATTATATTTTTATACACGACTAAAATGAATACATTTTTTAGTACATGTAAGTGTAGTCACACAAGCACCAGTACTTTATTTTGCTGCTTTATTTTTGCAGTCTGAGAGGCATGTACTATGTCAATTCATATCACGCTGTCCCTGATTTTTCTGACTGTGTGTCTTCCACACATTTTAAGTAAGGAAGTAATTATTTCAGGAGAACAGGCTTTATTTCTGAACCGTCGATAGATCATAGCATGACATCTATGACAAAATAAAAAATGCTCCCCAAAAATATTGAAGGAGAAAAATCAGCAAACTATTAATAATTTGCTCCACCTCATCCATCAGCTGGAGTCCCCCTAGTTAAGAGTCAGTTCCCAGCCATTGCGACACCTCAAGCATTTTTGTTTTTGTTCCCTAACTTGGTTGCTTTAAAAGACCGGTCAGTTCACTGAATAGGGGCAGAGCCCAAGGATTCGATACCTTGACAACTGCAATTACTCAGGGCACCCGGCACTGTGAGGACATCAGCAGTCCACTGCGATAATGGATAGTCTGAAAAGCATTTTATAGAGGGATCCCTCATCTTGCTTATTCCACCATTTGAGAATCTACAAGACCTGTCAAGGTCCATTTCAAATACTTATATATAGCAGACTTAATTTGAATTTAACAACATGCCAGTAATATAGGATTTAGGCATTGATACGAGCCATAAAAGGCAACTATTAAGACGCTAACATAATGCTAACATATTTTATGGCAGCATCTAAATAATTCGAAATCATCCTTCCCCCTTTACTTGATTGCTATTTACATCCATTTATCCAAAGCTGTGCCATACAGGCTATACCTATGTATATTTTGATAGTTTTAATTAACGCCGTCCTTTGACAAGGTAAGTGTGTGGCTGGGTATTTGAAACTGTCCTAGGAGACTTCATTCCCTACCTACGCTGTGCTGGAGTCAGAGGTGCGCAGCCCCACTGGACGAGCTTGATGGATAGTCCTCTCTTTGTGAGTTTCCATCCACTGCTTCCGGAGGGGATGTGACATAAATAATTGGTGTCACTCCCATCGACCGAGTGCCACACTTGGAGAAGGGGCTGGAGTGACTCACATAATACACTGCAGGATGCCTACAGAGTGCATGCAGAGAAAGTTGGTAATAATAAGATTACACTGGGTAGAATGCATTGTAGTAACAGGTAAAGAGTTTTCAGCTTGGAATGCCAAATTGGTATATTATGGTGGTGGTATGTTGGTAAGACATTGCAGATTACGAAAATACAATAATTGAAAGTAAATAAAATTTTTATAGGAAACAGTTACTCTTGCCTAACATACAATATTAGTGTCTGAACAAAAAATAATGTAGGAATTCGAAAAAAACTCTGTCTGCCACGTCTTCAGGACAACTTGTAACTAATATTTCATATCTGAGTTATAGCTTAAATAATCATGAGCATCAATTTCAATTAGAAAATGGACCTTGTCCAATCTGCCCAATCTTAACACCGGCCTGTGACATTATTAAGCATTAGACATAATAAAACAGTGACCCAGATTACAGTAGCCTTAATAAACCTCATTTTATAGCTATTATAGGCCTATTAATAGCCCCCACAACTTGAGCTAAACTCAACTATGAAATAATTTAAATAAAACATCCCCACCCTCCAAATGATCAAGACAGCATGTGACTAAATAACAGATTCTAACCATCTCTCATCCTAATAGTTCTGACTAATTTACTGCCACCATCATTCTCAATCTAGGAGTCTGGTCTGAGCTTTTCCTTCACCTAACACAGGAAGTAGTGCTTACAGATAGTTGTGACTGGCTGAGAAGTGTGTCGTCATCTGTTTTGCAAATAGTCATGGAGGAATGCAGGGCTGCAAACACATCATCTGATACAAGGCTATACACGCCCTTGTACTACCTTGTATGGATTGGAAGAAGGTTCAAACTGCTAAATCACTTGTTGACCACTCCCAAAAGTGCCTAGGACATCAGTCGTATTATTATTTACAGATACCTATTTACATATACCTATCTAACAGAATGCTAACTCTTTAGAAACGATAGAACCGTGGCCTTGATTAAGACCCCTTTCTAGTGTCTAGGATGTATTTATTAATTCTGACATTCTGACTATGTGACACCTCTCCTAATAGTGTGCTGTTCAAAAAGTGTTGTTAAGACTGAAGTGTTTGGAACTGAAACCTGGTATCCATGGTTGCCCAAACCTGCCTGGAAATGTAGACAAATAAGAAGAAATGTAGGAGGAAGCACCTGCTTTGCTGACGAGGAGCTATTTCCACCCTCTGCGCTGGGAGACGTGGAGCTCTATTCCGGTGGATAGCGCAGGGGGCTTTCCCCATTTTCCCTGTTTACCTTCAAGTGCGGTGCCAGCAGCCAGCTGCACAGGGCTGCTCCCCTGCAAGCCTGTGCTCCCATACCTCCAGATGTTTCAAACAAACAAGTGTGCCAGCCTGTTGATAGGGAGGAGAGACATGTGACCCTCTATGCCAGAATTTCCTGCTAAAAGCTTAATGCATTGCACAGGTGGATGTCAGACACAAGTGCCATGCAGTGCAGTTGCCCAGTGCCCATTTAAGGTCTCAGTTAAGGCTTTATATCCAGAATTGTCCAAGCTGATTAAGTTGTGCTTTAATCTTGCACGATTAAACAGTGTCAAAATGCTGTCCATAAATAGAACCACATGCTACAAATGAAGTAAACTGAAAGACTATGTTTTTATTTTAATCATGTACAGTAGTTTCAGACAATTGTAGTATCAATCTTTTTACCCAGTGGGTTAGTTCTAATAACTCTAATAACTTCACAACCTACATTAGGCTCACTGAATAACTCATAGTAGTTATAGAAGAATGAGTTTTAGGATAGTTTAGCAAAGCTATTCAAAACTAAAGTTGGCAAAACTCGATTTCAATTTTACTACTAGTTTGCTAATGCTAACATAGTAGTTAAATTAGTGTGTTTATACTTAAAGCAGAACGTTCATGCTAAAAAAACAATAGAATGATCTTTGACGGCTCCGGTGGACCACAGAGAGTACTGATGAAAAACTAACCCATTTAAACCAGGGGCCGACAACTTACTATTTTAACTAGAATTGGGCTAGCTAACAGGCTAAAAGAAAGTTAAACTGCTAAACACATTTTTATCACAGGCTTGAAATCTACTTGATATATACTTACCATACTATTCACTGCATAACAGCAATATAAAAGTCTAAAGAATGTCACTCACCCTGTAAACACAGTTACTGTGTGACAACATACTATTTTGGGGCCCACAATGGTAAAATGTAATTCCTCAGAAAGTTGTGACAACTTTATCTTACAGTGTTGTAATAACGTAGTGATAACGTTGTAAGTACATTATCACAATCTGCTGGAACAACGTTGCTTAGTAGTGACATTGTGATAACCTTGTTCAGACAAGTCATTTGAGATTGAGCCCCACTGTTAGTGCTAAAAAAAATTGCGGTGGTCATGGGGTGACCAAAAAGTGCTAAAAAGTGCAAGTATTTGCAGTAAACAGATATTATTACATGTGTATTGTTATAGAACAAAAAGTTTTAAGACGTTCATGAAATGACTACAATATACAGCCATGAGCGACTGAATGATCTCATCATCCAGCACGCAGTCCACATGGCAACCATACCATACACTACATAAACTAGATTTGTTGGTGAAATACCTGTTTATGGCGATCATTATTGATAATAATAGTGGGCAGTCGTAGACTGAAGGTTAGGAAACCGGTCTTGTGCCCGTAAGGTCGCCGGTTCAACTGAAGTGCCCTTGAGCAAGGCACCCAACCCTCAACTGCCCCCCCGGGTGCCGTGGATAGGGCTGCCCACAGGTCCGTACACTTGTGCTTACTGCCTCCTAGTGTGTATGTTCACTAGTGTGTGTGTGTATATGTGGGTGTTTCACTACACAGATGGGTTAAATGAATAAATATGGATTTTATCACATTTTATGTTGGCGGCCTTTTTCAGAAAAGCAATAAGCCACTGGAGGGTTAACGCATGGCTTCTCATGGCTTGTTGCCTTAGCAAATTTTAATTAAGCTTAATAAATTAAGATAGTCCTTTATTAGTCCCACACAGTTACAGCTTCAAAGGGATAGCAAAGCACTTAGTACAAAAAATAGATAAATTTACAGTACAGTATATACAATATAAATAATAAAAAGCCAAAAACTCTTAAGAATATATTTACAAAGAATGTAAGCTTAAATGTTAGCTTAAAAATGAACTAAGCTAACTGGCAGCAAATAAGCAACATTTTCGATGTGGTCACATGGTATGCTAAAGGAAGCTGTACTTAACAGCATCTACATTAGTGGTACATCAGTAGATCTCTTTATCAGTATCATGTTACCAACAGTTATATGTACCTGCGTAATGCATGCTAGGTATTGTAGTGTTAAAACACCTTATGGAAAAAAGGACAGTGAAATCTGCCAAAGCTATAGCACTCAGGGATGCTATGCTGCACTACAGAATGTTACATAACATGACAAATTGTATACTAAATGCTAGTTTTAGACTGGAATTTAGCTCCATACACATTTTCAGCGTGTAGAGCCAGCATAAGAATTAAAACCAGAACAATAAAAACAGTTTAAACATCTCTACATAGTTGTTGTGGTCTGTATAACCATATTTAAAATCAGCGGCATTCAGAAATTAAAGCAATAATATATTCAGGCATCAAAGCTGTCATAGCATGACCTTCATTTTTTATGTTATAGGCCCCATGCCAAGGCCATGTCTTCTCAAGCCATCACCTCTGGACAAAGACCGATTCCATAGAGGAAGCGCAACGTGTGAGGCAGCCACATCTAAACAACTGGGTCTCGAACGCATTGTCCAGTTTATTGCTGAGTTGATTTGTCCATCGTCTCGTATAATAAAGGGAGAATGAATGAGAGAGCCCCTGTCCGGTTTGATGTGTGAGACGGTCAGAGGAGTTTTCCCACACGGTGAGAGGAAGAGTGAAAATGCTCTCACACTATGCAGCTTCAGCCCCCCCTTTCCATTTAGGAAGCACCCTGGACGGTTGTGAATGGGGTTTCTCTCCCTTTGTCCTCAGATGGAGGGTGATTGGCACAGTTTACTCTAGGTGCGTGAGTATGAGAAGGTGATATGGATGAGAAAGCTCTGTTTCACTTTTACCATGCTTTTCCTTATTGTTCCTTAAAGGTCATATCTCCTGTGCACCAAACACCACATTCACAAACATCAATGAACCCATTGAGAAAGTCAGTACTAGTCAGTCACATTAAAGGATGTACTTGGATACTGTGCTGTAGTGGGGGCAGGGACAAATCATAGTCTTGTGAGGTTCCTATTAATCCAACAATTATTCATTATGGAAATAAAGTTATAAAAATGAATAATGCAGTTATTTGCATACTGAAGATGCAACTAACTGCAAAGTCTACATCTTCACATTTTTTGTGCATGCTTTGGAGAGCCAAATCAAATTACACACACACACACACACACACACACACATAGATTGACAAATTAAATAGACACAAGTTAATAACAACCTACTCCAGAAAATGGGCCTGTAAGCATATAAAATGTATTCAAGTATCTAATTCATCTATCTAATTAACATGTTTGGTTGATCTGCAGAATTTAATATGGTGGAAAACAAATTAAAAATATAATATGACCTGTGCAAAAGTGATTTTTCTCCCAATATTTTATTCTAAACTAAAGATAGGAACTGTGAACTAACCTGAGGAGGAAATGTCATATTTCTATCTTTGCATTTGACTGTATTCAAGGACTATTTGAGTGTCTAATGCTTGTGTTTGTTTTAGATTGCCCCTAGGAATTGACCCACCTCAAGCCTTTTATTCTGAGACCTCTGAGACCCCTGGCAGTCTAAGTCCACTTGGCAGTGCCCCCAGTAGCCCGGTCAATAATCCAGATTGGGGGCGCTGATTTGCCAGCTTTGGCCTGCAAACTTTGGAACAGATGTTACAGATGTTCCACTCAAACACACCCACACACACACACGCACACAATGGAACAGAGCAGAAGGACAAATTTTGCTGTGTTAGCACATGGTTGACAATATGGGCAGAGTCTTTCTCTTCTTTTCTCTTTCTCTCGCTTTCCTTTCTTTCCCAGCGCTATTCAGGTTATACTGGGGGACAGGATGCAGCGTCTGGGGACCTGGCTTGTGGGGATGCAGTATCCGCAGACCCTGGGAAAAGCAGGGTGAGAAAAGATGAATACATAACCAGGACACCCTCAACAAAGTTCCCATCACGCACCTGCAGCAGAGGCTGTCAGAGGGGCCCCTCTTACAGAACATCACAAACACAGGTGGTCCACCCGAAACCCACAGTAGCCTGGCCACAAAGTCATGCTACTGCTATGTGTGAACATGCGGCCAAAAAAAAAAAAAAGCATTCCCATAGGAAACAAAACACGTAGGAAACAACTTTGCACTGCTGTAAGATTTATTAGTCCTCCTTGATATAATATTGTTCGTGTAAGTTTTCATATTAATCTGATAGATGTCTTCCTGATTTGAAGGAAAATGTGCAAGGACATTTGTTTAGGATGAAAACATTAATCAGAGGCTCATTGTTTGATGCTTAGTGCATTTCCTTCCCTTTGTTACTCATGGAATCCCTCAAATGTGTGAGCATGAAATTACTTAGCACTGAACATGTTAAAATGTAAAGTAAAATAAATTTATGTAATATAAAATATAAATATAATTTAACATAAAAAGCATGTTATATGTTTTTAGGAGACGTTTAGGAGTAGATGTAATGTAAGATAATTCACTTGCATTATAAAGTTAGGAAAGTTAAAGGAAAGTGTCAAAACAGAATAAAAAACATATTATTAAAAGACTCCAATCAACCTTGTTATACCTGTCACTGTTCAATATTATTTACTTAATAATTCATTACTTTTCGAGATTAACACAAAAATCTACCTTCCATTCTGAGAAAACCATAGATGTTTCTTTCTGTCCTTCCACTGTAAGAAGACATCTCAACACTATGGGTCTGAAAGAATGTGTAGCTGTCAAGAAGCTGTTACTGAGCAAAGAACATAGACAAAGAAGCTGCTGATCTTCTCAGAACAATGCACTGGCAACCACCATAGTCCAGATCTCAACATCAGTGAATGTGTTTGGTATGACTTGGACTGTGAGAGCTAAAAAATGTAACTAATTTTTAGGACTGTAGAAAAATTGAAAGTATGTCTTATAAAAGAACGTAAGCTGTAATAAAGTTAAAATGTGGACAGACTGAAAGAATGAGAACCCCAGCTACCTGTTGCGTTGTGGGAAAATTTTATAATAAATTAAAAAATAGAAAAGCTCCAAAATTGCTTGGAAAAATGTCATTACATTTACTTACAGTATAAGCGAAGAACATGTTTGCTTTCTCCATTTTGAAGATACTAATATATGGAGATGTGTGTGTGTGGAATAAATATGTGATGTGAGGTTGAATTTGCTTCATTTAATCATTTGTAAGCTTTGCTGCCCTCTAGTGGCCATATCTGTAAATACACGTTTGTTTGGGTGTTAAAATAATTCCTATGAATCATTCTAACTCACACTCAGCACCCACATCCGATCAGAAGAAGGTGGAGGAATATTGCATTAATATGCACTCTTCACTCCACACTATACAAAAGAAAGATCAAATACAGAATTAGACTTACAGTGTAATTAAACAGGCCAAGTGTGTTTTGCCTAAAGTGACGCAGACTGTGTGAACTGGTGAACACATAGTTTGGAACGAACAGATCATGTTTTTTAAATAGGTTCAGTTGTGCAGGTTTGTCTGAAAGTTTTGATCTGTGGGAAACGACTTGCCACTTGCTTGCTCTTTAGTTGCATGCCACAACACAAAAGACCACAAGAGATGCACGTTTTGCTTGCTTGTGTGCCGTCTCTCTCACTTGTTAGTCTCTTCCTCTGCACAGCATACTAGACCTAAAGTTCAATTTATTCTTTAGTTTTATACAAACAGAACAGAAATTCTACAACCTACAAAGTAGCAGGTTACACTGATCTAGCAGATAACATTCTTCAGAAGAATTCTGTAGCCATGAAGGAATAAACTAGATAAGAAATGACTTTCACATTTACCATGCTTTTCAGAATGTTCTTCAATGGAAATCAGGTCTCCTAATGTGTGCCAGTAAAACATTCCCCACACCATCACACATCATACACTGGCAATTTTCTCTACACAGTACACACTCCTCCACTTGTGAAGGGGGTTGTGGGAGGGTTTACTCTGTTCAGGATGTTGTACTGAATGAAGTTGATTTGTACAGGAAATTAAGTAGATTCCTGTACAGATAATAATTAAATACTTGTTAATGAAAATGCAAATAATAATAATAATAATAATAATAATAATAATAATAAAACAAAACTCCTTTACATATATCATAGTTTAAAACATCCAATATTCCATGTACTAATTTGTTTGGTCCTAATTTGTTTGATCCTGGACAGCAAAAAAAAGTATATATATATATATATATATATATATATATATATATATATATATATATATATATATATATATATATATATATATAAGTATATATATATATCATAATGAATGGTCCAATAGAAGTGCTCCAAAAAAATCTGGTTTTATAAACTTAACATTAAAAGAAAAGGCAGTTTTAGTTCTCTCCTGTAAATTTGTCAAAAACCGAAAAGCTTTAAATGACATAAAATTAAAGGTCTTGTTCTTCCCGCAGCGCTATAACTGAGGTATTACCTAACGAAGTTATAGAACTTTCATCTGAAATAAAGGCAGAATACGACTGTAGTGTACCTCAGCAAATAAGATATAAAATGCAAACTACTATAAACAGTTACTGGTGTAGCTATACACCTACATATCATATACAACTGAAATAAATTGGACCCACGTCTGGTCCAAGGCCCAGTGCACATACAGATATTCTGAACACTACAGAGATACAGATGAAGCTAAAGATAATACTATAGCCTTAGTCCCCTCCTAAAAAGAGCTCATACAGCTACACCGGAAGTAATAAAGTGTCATGAGGGCACATACACATTAAGTGCTGTTCCCTTTAGTATAAATTCTGTTGAAAGTTCACCAATCTGACCATTTGAGGGTAAAATGCATCAGCATACTTACTGTAACTGAAGAAAAACCACAAAGGTCAAAGCAGGAAATACATGAGCCCAGAAGCAATGTGGCTAGTAAACAACATCCTGTAGTACAGCAGAGCTTCAGAGCAGCTGGAGTGGTCTGAATTAAACCACTTATCTTCACTGTCATGTCGCTTATGATACGTTTATGTATTTTTTTGTATGGGTTTGTCAACGTATGAGCTAAAAGGACACCAGAGACGCGCATTTACTCTACAAAGTAGAACGATTATGCTTCATATGGCCTGGAGAAGAGGGTCCAGGAGATCAACTCCCTGAAGGACTTCAAGAGATGTGTAAGAGATATACTTCAACCAATCCGCTGTCATTGAACTAGCAATTTGTGCTCAAAAATAAAATGTGCGCAAATTCTTTTTTTTTTTACAATGTTAGAGTTAAACATAACATTTGGCTGTACAGTTAAGTTTAATTATATTTTCTGTATTTTCATATGATTTGTTCTGTGTGAAGAAGCAGCAGAGTTTGTGAATTGAGCTGTGGCGAAGAGGAAAGGGAGGGGATAAGCAGACTAAATAAACACAACAACTGCTCTGTATTTATCTATTTCTACTAATGTGGTCTCCCAGGGCACGCACTGGGCCTCAGCTGCTACTGAGAGTTTGTGCGTGAGCAAGTGAGAAACAGATAGGCAAAGCAAGAGAGAGACTTGAGCGAGAGAGATAGTCTTGAGAAGTTTTCCTGTCTGCACTGAAATTTTGGATATTGGTTTACAGCAAGCTAAGGCCACAGAAGATGTAAGTAGGAGCTTGAACATTATTTACTTTTTCAAGAGAATGGTTATTCTGAAATGACAGCCTAAAAAAAAAAACAGTCCAAAAAAGGAGCACTAAAACGGTAACTTTAGAGGAGAAGGGGAACCTTTTTAACTTTGAATGTGAGATTTAATTGTGATTACTCTTTTCTGGTTTTGTAGCTTTAAGATTTCTTCTATTATTATATTATGAGATTGCTTATGTCAGTATTTATGGTATGTAAACAAAGAAAATTGTGTCAGTGTTATATAATTCACTGTATACAGCACCCAACTTTATCTCAGCTAGGAATTCAAATGCATCTTTTAATCTTTCATCGCTATTTAAAGAAGTTAAATATACAATGAACAATTTCCAATTTAGCATATTTTGAGCACAGCATCCATCCTTTACGTTGATTGAAGATTTCATATGAACCCATAGAAATGCTAAAAATACTTTGAATATACTTGAATAAATGTATTTACATTAACACACATTGAAAGGACATAAGGTTTCTGCCTTTTAATGTAAATTTATAAAAAGAATTTTTCACAATGTCTGTGAGAGAGCACTATACTGCTAATACTAAACACATTTTCTAGCATTGGCTGTTTTTTTTTTATTATTGGCACATTTATAGTACTTCAAGATACACAGTGACTATTTTTGCCTTGGTGGCTCAAAAAGTTTCCAAAAATGTCGACTAAAAACTGAGTACAATGCAAATTTTTATGAGACTTTATCAACTTCCGCTGTTTACTATCCTTATAGTCATAGTCTATGAAAAAAATATCTGTCCTTACTTGGCATTGCTTTCTGATCTATTCTGATCTGCTTTCTGGTACTTGGCTTATATTCCACTGGCAGCAGTTTTAGTCTGACTGAAGCCTATTCTCTTGTTTAGCCCTTATTATGAGAGTGCAGATGGTCATATGGAATACAGAACCGAGTATTGGCAGCAGTGGAGACTGACACTTATGCATTAAAGATCAGGTGTGGACTGGCAGGTACAGTTAAGCTTCTTTAAAATGATCAAAAAAATGTCTTTAGTATTTAAGTATTTAGCTTAGGTTAGCATATGATACTATCAGTGACAAATTCCTTCATATACGTCCTTTAAATAACTATAAATAAGTAGCCTTTGGGTTTTCTGAAAGTGATGTATTTATTGAAGAAATGTTCATTTCTTTCTCTATCTGTCAAGAATGGGCTGTACTTGCAGTGGTCTGAAGAACCACAAAGAAAAAGGACATATAAATAACAATTCAGCAGCCACCAACAAATCTCACGTACGTACTCCTAGCTGGTAGTTCAAAATATTAAATTCATTATATCACAGTGAGAGTTTTTGCTTGCAGTGCATGCATTTTGCTCATTTATCACTCGCCTTGCCTCGCCTACTTAAAAAACAAATGAATTTTAAAATGTTGCTCTTTTCACATTTATTTACAGCCAAGGCAACATGGGCAGCGTGGCGCAGACTACGGTAATATGTCTTTCAGGGTGTTTCCCAGAAGTAAACTCTGTCAGTATAAATGTGAATGTTATTTTGGAGTGTTGCAACTGATCACGATGTTTGGAGCTACAAACCCTCACCATTCAAAGGACCCTTTTTAGTAATGCCAGCCAGCAGCTGAGTCACATGAACTGCATTATGGCCATTATATCACTGTTAGGTCCATTTTGGCCTGGAGTATGTAGAGGCTTGTTCTAATAATGAGGTGTTTGAAAGCACTGCTAATGACAACGTCATATAATGTAATGCTATTTTATTGCACGCTATTAGTGTTGTATCAATGTCACTGATGATGTTGATGTTGGTGATGTTGGTTTTAAAAAGATGAAAGAACAAACGTTCATCGTCTCTTTGATCTGATTTTATTTTAAGATGAAGATATTGTTATCGCGCAACATGATTTCAAACCAACCAATGAGAGTGACCTTCCATTTAAGAAAGGAGAGAAACTCAAGATCATTCAGGAGTGAGTACCCACATTTAATAGCTGCTCAATGACGGAGTTAAAATGCTTAGAGTTGACTATTCGGTGTGTTTTTCCATCATAAATGGCATCTAAAAAAGCTGAGCAGGAAAAGAGCCTCATGTTTCCTATACGTCCTGCACTTTACATGTTCATTTTCTTCATGATTAGGGTCACAATAAACACTTTTAGGGAACAGAACAAGGATAGAAAATGAATGAGTGGACCCGAGACTGGTCCACTTATTAGCTTCTTATTCAAAATGTTCATTCTTAAATGGCGTTGCAGTTACAAAGCTGGTGCACCATTAAGATAACTGTTGCATAACGTCAGGTGAAGCTGAAAAGTACATAAGAAGCTGGCAAATTTGAGCTTCAGCTTTTTTTATTTTTACATTTACGGCATTTACATTTACAGCATTTAGCAGATGCTTTTATGCAGAGTGACTTACATAAGTGTGTTTTTTCATCGTAAATGTTTCATCTTATCCAGAGCGACATACATAAGGAATGTTTTTTAAAATAATTTTTCAAATAATTCTGACCACAATGATGATTTTCCCAGTAGTTTCACTCAATAACCCCTCATTAACCTACAGGTGCAATAAAATGAACTGTTCTCATATGACTGTAATCTGTAGCTACTGAATATGAAAATAAAGGACGTTTAGAAAAGTTTTATCTCTGCTGTATCTCTGGCTCTGGTGCCTTATTGGGTAAAATAGAGTTGAGTTAAGAAAAACTGAAAGTCACGTATCACTAAGAAAACCAGTAACCATGGATACAGGCTATTTGACGAGTCTATGTTAAGCATTGACTTGACGCTGTTACCTTCTTTCTCATCAGTTTTTTTTTCTTTACATGCTCTCCGGGGCCAATAATAGTTCACTCCACTTCCCATTTCACGTTCAGCAGGATTCATTAGGTGCCTTAATAGATTGAAATACATAAACAAAGAGTAAAGTAATGATGAGCCTGTTTTTTAAAAAAAAGGAGTAGTGAGAAAAACATAGATTTTTTTAAAAATGTAATTGTAATGTAATGTAATATAAGTACAGTTACAAAGTACAAGTACATCTTTACAAGGGCTGCACTACAGAGTGACTCTAGTAAGAGAAATAAAGCTGGACTAGAAAAAAGAAAACTTGTTGCTCTAAAAAACTAATTTTGTCTTTAAGATCTCTGGAAAATGGTTTTGATGAATGTGAAAGACAAATAATACATACAATACTACTCCAAATGTGACTAACTATTATTTTTTATATTGCATGTAAGAAATGGTGACTGGTGGTTGGCTAAATCTCTCCTCACTGGAGATGAGGGATACATACCATGTACTTATGTGGCCCGAGCTCACACACTAGAGGTGGAGAAGTAAGCTGCTGCTTTCTTTTAAACCCAATTATTTATATTTTACATGTACTGACCATAAATGGTAAATGTAAGAGTGTGAAATCATCAGTTAAAATCAAAATATTTTTTCTGTTTGTTTTGGTCCATTAACCATCTTATGGAAGTCTGACAAGTTATTCTCTTTCATTCTGGGGTCCAGATGGTTCTTTAAGGAGTTGAGTCGCAGGGAGACAGAGCGTCTTCTCCTGGCTCCTGGGAACAAGATTGGCGCGTTTCTCGTCCGAGAAAGCGAAACGACCCCAGGTGAGCACTGGTCCTTTTATCAATTAATACAATTTATCCCAACGTTTCCTCAGCTATGTGAGTACCTACTCCTTGAATAAGACAGATTGTAAGTTTATTTATTTAGGAAATATACATTTTAGGGTGACCAAAGAAGCAAGTGATATAATAATATAAAAATTGCATATATATTGCTTATATATTTATATTACTCTTTTCTGGATCATTATTACATCAGCAATATGAAAAAAAAAACAATTATTGAGCATGATTAACAACACATGTGAGTCACTGTGTTGCATGCTTCATATAACAATGGCAATACAATCCAATGAGAATATTAATAATAGCCTTTTAAAGCTTATCAGTAGCAAATATAGTAGTTGCATCTCTATTGTATAATTTTCATTTGTGGTAAAGTAAATAGCTGTAGTCATGTGACTATTTGTTCATATGTTCACCTACATGTTCAAATGAAACAATCTATAATTTATATATATATATATATATATATATATATATATATATATATATATATATATATATATTTTTTTTTTTTTTTTTTTTTTAATTTTTTTTTTTTTTTCAGTATTAATAACTATTTCAGAACTGTACAAATCCATAACACAGTTTAAGTCACAAATGTAATTGGTAGGATTTATATATACTGTATATATTTTGTAAACAGTATGATGTCATTGTTCACAGTTACATTAGCGGCTAGGCCTCTGAAAGCTTAAGTACCAGACTGTACCGCCTAACCACTCTGACACATGCTTCTATAAAGAGCCTGCATTTAAAATAAAACATTTAAACTGACGTAGACACTCGTAGACATAGACACACAGCTTGTGTGTGTTTTGATGACAGTGCTGTTTCACAGTTTGGCTGCGGAAACAATAACGATTGTGAAAAATCTGTTAATCTACACAAATATGCAATAATAATAAATAAATAAAAACATGCATACATAAAAAGATGATGGATGTGCAATGGACATGAAGAAGCTTCTTAAGAGAGATCTTGCCCACAGGTGCTTTCTCCCTGTCCGTAAGGGACACTGCCGAAGAGCAAGGTGACGTGGTCAAGCACTATAAGATTCGTGCCCTGGACAAAGGTGGCTACTACATCTCTCCTTCCCTGACTTTCCCCTCCCTGCAGGAACTGGTGCAGTACTACTCCAGTGAGTAAAAATGAAAGCTGTTATTCTAAAGATTCAAAAAAATCATCAAAAATAGCGGTTCTTACATCAGTTAACCTTAAAATCCCTTTAATTGCATTGAACTTTTAAATTACATGGACATTTAAGTGCTAAACAGTTCTCAACTATTACATATCTGTAATGAACCATCCAGTGAAAGGTTCTGAGAACCCTTATAGCACGTTTTTGCAATAGGGTATAGTGTCAAACCACACGGTAAAAAATGGTTTGTCAGTTTAACCATCAAATATGTTTATTCATGTGGTAACAAGCAATTGACCAAGTTCTGTTCAAAACAATGGTTCATTCAAAGTTTTTATTTAGATTATAATTAGAACCTTTTTTTATGACTATTAAATGTCAAAACTGGGTCAAAAACAAGAAATAAACACCTCGGTTACATAAAATACTAGCGCTCCTATGGGACTGAAGTAGTGTTTTAGCATTATGTTTACGCTAAATCACATGAACTTTTTTGGCACTTCTAGATAAAACATCTGAAGTTAAACATGTTTAATTTTAAGCTAATATCACACATGCACTTCACCTTGTATGTACCTTGTATTTTATTGTGACTCAGTAGAGAATAGAGCTGCTGCTGCTTTGCATTTATAAGAAGTGACTGAAACCCTGTTAAGCTACCTCTCATGGGTATAGTCAGGACTTCCAGACGGTCTAAATTGACAAAGGAAATTGGCTTTTATTCCAAATGAAACTATGAATTGTTGATTTCTTTGTTATTTTTAAATTATGTTAAATGCTGCCTTTGAGTTGGTTTAGAAATGTCATTTGTTTACCATGAGCACTTGTAGCGCAACCACTTTGTTTTTACCAGGGGAAAACAAACTTTTCAATGAGCCTGGAGAAAAAAAAAAAGCTAGCCGCTGATAGCCGCAACATTAACTAGCTGTATCCATGGACACACGAACACTGCAGACTAAAATCATCCACATGCAAAAATACAAATATAAAAACATTACTCTTCTAATAGGATGCCTCTGCTCAGTAAAGCAACATAAACTGACTCTCTTTAATAAAAGAATTTACATTTCTTACATTAAAGAGAGTCAGTTTATGCTGCATTACTCAGCAGAGGCTTCTTATTAGAAGATTAATGTTTTTATCAAAAAAGCATCACTGTATTTCTTACCTAAATCATTTGAACACAGATTAGGTCATATTTATGACATCTAAAGTCATAAGTAGGAAGCTAAAGGCCTCACTAGTAATTAATGAGACATGTTAGGCCTTCGATTCAGCTCCTAAAGGCCTATCTAGTAGATTGGTATCTTGTGTGGATCTACCAAGATCCCAACAAGAAAATAAACCCTCACTGGATGCTTCTTCTTCTGTGCATTTAAAAAATGTAACAATTTGATTTGAAAAACAATGAAATTACAGTACGACAGCAGAGCATGCTGATTACATTAAAGAGAAATGTACTGAATATTGCATATATGTATTATTTTAGAACAGCCTCAGGATTCCCCCCAGGTATTGTGCTGCTCTGCAATACGTATATTTTCCATTTTCTTATTTTCAATTTTCTTATTTTCTTATAAGTGATGCCGAGCAGTTTCTGTTCCATTAAACTCGATCAGAGAACGTTTCTCTTTTAATCTCTTGAGCGAGAGACCCTCATCTCTGCTGCGGTGTGTGCTTCCTGTGGTGCCTCTGAATTTTCTCTCTTAGTCTAAACCACCGGATAGGCAGGCCAGCGTTAGCCCCAGTTCATCACATCATGCCTAGACAAGGTGGAAGATAAGTGTTTTTTTATAGATCCATCTATAGATAGCACTCACTTGATCTCCCTGCATGGCCATCTTCCTGTTCCTGTTCTTGCTATTAGTTTAAATATTTAAGCCTCTTAAGTGATATGTGTGGGGTATGCACTCTGCTATGCAATATGGAATCCGTTCCTAAATAAAACTTTCCGTTACATCAGAGAATTTTTGATCGTCAAAGGAATATTTAATACATGTTAATCATAATAGTCATCTCGCCTACAAAAGATTATGAGGACTTGATTTCTCAATTACCAGAAATGCCATCAACAGCAGGGAAATTTCATCATGGCCTAGTGAAAAGTTTCCTCTGGTTTGTGTTCAATTATCTGTATGTGTTGGTAGGATCAGCTGATGGTCTTTGCCAGAGGCTGGGAAGCCCCTGTAAGACAGCCACTCCTCAAAGGCCCTGGGCTCAGGATGAGTGGGAGATCCCAAGGGAAACTCTAAAGATGGTGAAGAGACTCGGGGCTGGGCAGTTTGGAGAAGTCTGGATGGGTAAGACACTTGCTGCTCGTTTTTCCTGAAATCAAGAGTGTTAATTAGGAAATTTCTCCCACTTCCTGCTGCAGTAATAACTCCACTCCAGCTCCATTCACTGCTCCTTCCACCAATGCCAGAGGGTTTTATACCCTTCCAGCAGATGCTTGACATCAAGCATGTTGGCCTCAGGCTCGTGTGCAGCTGTTTCCGAATATCCAATTTTGTTTTAGTGCTTTACTAGATTTTGTGTGTCTGTGTGCACTTGAGCACCAGCAATTGCAATGACAGCAATTGGCATAGCAAGTAAATCTATCTTGGCCAAATTATCTGACTGCATTGGCAGATAACTTGGTATGTTTTAAAATAATCCACATTATCAGCCAGCATAGCAAAATAATTTGACTTACTAATATCACTTAAATTAAGTAAACAAGTATCTAGAAATAAGTTAAATTAGACTTAAAACAATATAAATATAAGAAACATAAGATATGTCAACTAGACATACGCTCTGTGACCGCAGGCCTGTTCAGGGTATTTCCTGTCAGATGAATAAATGACTGAAGTAGATATTAGATGATTTTGCTTGACAATATGCCATTGTTTTCAGTAAGTGAATTGAAATCACTAAAAAAATCAATATCCTCTGGTTTGTAAAACAATAGTATTTAGAGGTTTGAGCACTTCTGCTTTCAAGGATCTCTATGTAAACTGTTTGCTTTGAATCCACTGTAGTTTATGTGTGTTTAGATTCACAGTATGAGCTACCATCTTATTTATAAAATATTTGTTTGAAGAAAGGGCCTTAATTAAATGTCTTAAAATAGTACGCTAGAATAACTCAGCAGTCTAACCCCTGAGCTAAAAAAATGTAACTAATCAGCAGAGGAAATGCTAAAAATAATTCCTAAGGCACTCAAACAGAAGTATTATTAACTCAGATAAAATCTACTTGAGAAGAAGCAAAACGAGAAGTTAAGTAAAAAAAGCAGTTAATTTTAGACTGCTCAAAAAAACAAAATCAAACCACATTTGTGTCACACTGGCATGGTTGTGGGTATTTCTGATGATTATTAATTAATTAATTGATTATAATTCAAGCCTGATGTAAGCATATAAATAGCGACCTGCCTATTGAAAGACTTTAAATGTAGATATAGACTTTCTTTCCACTAGGTGTAGGCCGTCAGGTGTAGGCCATCAGGTGTAGGCCATCTTTTACAGCATCTTTGGCTTTTATCAGTTTATTACTTTGATTTGTTTATCTACTTGATTTTATCATCATATTAAGTGTGTCTGTCTGCACTATGGAGATGTAGCCCCTCCTGCAGTAGGTAGTCTGACCTATGTGCTCATATTTTCCCGTTTTTCTAGGCTACTATAAAAACAACCAGAAGGTGGCCATTAAGACTCTAAAAGAGGGTAGCATGGAGCCAGAGGCCTTCCTGCAGGAGGCTAACCTTATGAAGAAGCTTCAGCATGAAAGACTAGTGAAACTACATGCTGTAGTCACCAAACAGCCCATCCTTATAGTCACAGAGTTCATGTCAAACGGTAAGTATCCAACTGGTGTTCTTGTAAACAAAAGCACGTTTATAAAGCACTTTACCTACATTATATACACGCATAACACATATCAGTGTTGTGATCTCAAAATCATGTATATTAATTTATATATATATCATCGCTGTCCAATGAAAAACATGAATCTCCATTTTTGCCCATTTTAAGTTTTGAACACACCAATGGTCATTTACATTGTGTAAAATTTCATGATGAATGGACCAATAGAAGTGCTCCAAAACAGCTTGGAAAACAGTCTGGTTCCATTGACTTACACTGAGAGTAAAGTAAGTTTCTGGTCTCTCCTGTAAAGTTACTTTTTTCATTGGACAGCGACGAGATCTTATATATATATATATATATAGTGTAGACATTGTAATTCTAAGTTATTTGGACTAAGATCTTGATAATAAACATTAGGATTGTTTATTAACATAGGATATATTAGGATATAGCAGCTTTGTTACATGTTTGTGAGCATTTTCCTTACTGGCACAGAAATTAACACTGACCCAGTCAAACCCACTGCCAACCCATCCCTATCCTCTCCAAACAGAAGTAACCAAACTGCCCTAATGTTATTAAATTGTCATTTAAAATAACAATAATTATTGGTTTACTTTTGTTAACTTATTACAGAAGTTAACTAAAAAAAACATACATTTATCTTTTTAAAAGTTAATGCATCAAATAATTTATTGCAGCATAAGAGTTTATCACTGCAGACTGGAAGCCACATAGCTGGCCGAGGAATGATAGAGTGAGTGATTGCCTGTAATTGATTTATTTGTACTGGTCTCCTTTCAGGCAGTTTATTAGACTTTCTGAAAACTGAGGACGGCAAGAAACTGAAACTGCCAAAGTTAATAGACATGGCGGCTCAGGTAAGTGCAGCATTGCTGGTTCTTGTTTCTCCCTCGTTTCATTCATCCTTGAAGTATATATGAATCTTTTAGCAAAGTTTCCAGTTTGATGTGTTGTATATTATAGAAAGATATACTTTTTCACATCTTGCTGGCAAACAGCCTAACAGATTGAATGTTTAGAGTGCCTCTGTCAGTGTGCTATTTTCAGAGCGAGTGTCTGCCATAAAGTTGTGTGACAAAGGTAGCGGAAAAAAAGTCAAAGTGGTTCACAGTTTGCGGCCAGGCTGTAAGCGTCAGCTTCTCACAACTTGATTATTGACTTCCGGACAGGAAGTGATGTCACTTTTTCCACCTAACCCCCTCTCCTGTGACAGCATGCACACCCTAATGTTTAAGTACCAAAGTGACACACTAATATATTGACAACATTAATATGTTGATTTTTATTTTTCCACATCATTTGGACACCACAGCTGTTCTTCATATTGTGTGAACGTTTTATGATGAATGGACCAATAGAAATGCTCCAAAATCACTTGGACTAAAACCTTTTTATATTGACTTACACTGAAAGTTAAGACTGTTTTTGCCTCTCCTGTAAAGTTACTGTTTTGGAGATACATATTATATATTATTTATAACTTTATTTATAACATTAAAACTTTGTTTTTTATTAATAAAAACAAAGGTTTTAATAAATATATATTATGTGTTGTCTGTATATATGTATATATACCCTATACCTCAACCATTTTTTTCCAGAGGGACTGGGTCTAAAGACTATTTGTGTATGTGTGTTTGTATTCTTCTCTGTGGCAGATTGCAGAGGGCATGGCCTACATAGAAAGAAAGAACTACATTCATAGAGACCTTCGTGCTGCCAACATTCTGGTGTCAGAAACATTGCACTGTAAGATTGCTGACTTTGGCCTGGCCAGGATTATCGAGTCTGAGTATACTGCACAAGAAGGTATGGAGCTTTTCAGCATTGTCTTTTCTGATATATAAAAACATCACCATTAGTTGCTTGTTAGTTCTGTGTTACACTGCCGGTCAAATGTTTCATTGTATGGAACACCAATGGGGTAATCTATTGTGCTATATCTTAAACTGGAATATAAGGCATAACAATGTTTTCTGTTTTAAATGACAGCTGTAAATCAATGTTCCATAAGATAAGAAAGCTGGTGTCCGATACAAAAAGTTCCACTGATGTAAAATCCACTGCTGAGGCGGGTTAAAGCCAAATATATCACATTTTTGAAATCGTACACAAAATAATTCTCTCTGTTTTTGATGAAAAGTGGTTGATTGTAGAGAAACATACTGACTAAGATGTCTTTACAGTGGTGCTGATAGGAACCAGACTGAGTACCATGTACAGTTTAAAGACAGCCACTGAATGTACTGTCCAAACTGACCAATCTTCTGAAGTCCTCATTAAAATGTTCTTGGCTGTAAAACTGTTGTAAAAAATACTTTCTTTGAGGACTTTGCCTTACAACACCTCCTAACACTCCTTATAACCCTCTCCAATGGGTTTTAGAAAATACATTTTATGCTAAAACCTTATCTTAAAACAATTTCAGGCAATCAGGCAACACCATTCTATGTAATAATTTCCGTCGATGGTAGATAACAAACCCACAAAAACAACCCCACCGCCCAGCACAACGTGACATAAACAATACATAGACACATCTGCAAGCCAACAACAGCAACTTATTTAATGTTTAAAGTTTCCTACTGGGCATCAGCACCTTCCTCTGCATTGCACGTCAGTAGCGTGTCTCTACAATGCTGTTCAAGAAACTATAAATTATGCTACAAGTATTCATGGAGATACAAGTATTCATGGAGACCTAATAAATGTATTTGCTTTTATCAACAGTGATTATATGTGAACTAAATAAAGTACATACATGAAGTTTTACTGAATAGTCCTTACATTTCAAAGACGTTATGACTAACAGTTAATTGGTTAGTGTGCTTTTCACATCTTTACCTTAGGTCGTCCAGAACTAAGCATTTAGCTTTTTCTTCATAGCTGTTTCTGACTAATTTCTAAATGTATTTAATAAAGGTTATAGAATTGTTCTCGAATAGGCCATGAAAGCTTTGTACATACGTAGTTCCAGTAAAGCCTTACCAATATGCCATGTTATTAAATTTTAACACAGGAGCCTTCAGTTTTTTTCATATGAGATATAATCACTGTGAAAAGAATCTTTGACAACATGCTCTTTTTTGGGGGTTTATTTTGACTAGGTGCAAAATTTCCGATTAAGTGGACAGCCCCTGAGGCCATCAATTTCGGCACCTTCAGTATCAAGTCAGACGTCTGGTCTTTTGGTGTGCTCCTGACGGAGATCGTAACATATGGAAGAGTACCATATCCAGGTAACTCAGAGTACCTCACAACAGCAACAGCAACAACAATGACAACAATAACAAAAATAATAATAATACTTGAGTATATAAAAATCTACATAAATATGTTTGCTTATGATTATCATTTTTAAATAAACTTACAACATGATAAGCTTACAACATGATACACAATGCAAAAAGGACCCAAAAAATCAAATCAAATAAAAACAAATAAAAAAGGTCAAGCTAGAAAAGAAATTATGAAGGAAATAATGAAAAGGAGAATATGGTGGTACCAGTGTCTTAATAGTTAAATAAGTATCAATATACCATATTGATCAATCTCATACTTTTATTAGAGCAAAATATTCTTTAGGAAACCATATGTGTTTCTACCATATCATTGCCCTTTCGGCAGTTTTATTTAATGTATATAGACAATTCTACTGCATTAGTTCAAACTGTGACCTCATAATAAAAAATAAATAAATCAAAATGAACAAATGTTTCAAACCTTAGATATTTACAAGTATTATTAAGCTAAATGTCTTACAAATAATAATTTATAGGGTGCTTTCCATCAGGAGGCAGCTGTCACAAACCATACATTTTCACTTAATACTTACATTTTTTTCCATTGTTGTTAAAAAAATATACATTTTTCCTATAAAAATAAAGTTGCATTCTTTAGAGTGCTATGCTTTTTTAGCCATACCCCTGCATTGTAGACCAGAAACTGAGCCTAAAGTTGAACTTATTTAAAAGTCCAAATTATGTTTTCAGTTTTTTAGAGCAATTTGGTAGAATGATCCATATGACGTTTATAATACGGAACCTGGAAAACCGTTTACTTTACCTTAAAAATTTTACCTCATATTAATTAACCTACCTGTATTTTTTTAATGCAGGCATGACAAATCCGGAGGTGATCCGTAACCTGGACAGGATGTACAGGATGCCGTGTCCGGATGGCTGCCCTGAGGAGCTGTATAATATCATGGTGATATGTTGGAGAGAGAAAGCAGAGGAAAGACCTACATTTGAATACCTGCAGGACACTCTCAATGACTTCTACATTGCTACTGAGGGCCAGTATGAAATGCAGCCTTAGACGTTACACACCCCAAAAACAGACAAATGAACAGATGGACAGACATAAGGAGAATGAGGTAGTCAAGAGTGGAGTGATACATGGACAGAACACATGTCAGTTGTGTGGTGAAAATGGGGAATACAATCCCTGTAACTGGACCCATTCATGGATTATATGACCATATCACAACTGCTTACAGTTCGTCCCTGAATTCTTATGGATAAAAACTGACCACGTCTGGAATGAACAAAGTTATGGTGACTTTTTAAGTTGGGGTACATTTGATTAATATCTGGTCTCTGGTACAGATCTTTTTTAAGCTTTCAAAATAGCATTGCAGATTTTGCAATGTGTGGCATAAATTATTAAAGGAGACTGATTTTTCTGAATTTCTGCATAATTTAAATGTTGAGACGTAGGAAGTCATCTGATTTAAAATGATTCATTGTAGTAAAATTAACTCAGATTTCTTCACAGTGGTGGTAATAAGAACCAGACGTTGCAATATGTACAAAGCAAATATACTTTTTTCCACTATTGACGCCATTATCATAAAACAGTGGTTTAAAGTTTAAAGGCAAGACAAGGCAGTACGTTTAAGACGTCTAGTTTCCATTACCACCACTGTGAAGAACTCTGACTCTAATAAGGGGTCATTCATCAAAACACTCTGACTTTGTTTATATTTTAAATATTTGATTATACAGACTTATACAGTAATTATCCTTTAAGAGAAAGAGTGAACTACTCTCTTTACCACATAGGAAAGTTAAAGAAAAAACGTATTGAAATTCTTGACATTTCATTTCGTTTCGTTGGGTGTTTTGTCATCACTGCTATGTGATAGAGTGCTTGCACCTTTTTTCTTAATGGGGCTTTTCTGATGTTTGATTGCCTTTTGCCTGAAGCACCTTCCTTTTCTTTTAGTCTATGAAATATAGTCTTGAGTAAACAAATTATTTAAGGTTTCTACCTATGGGCTGATATTTCATGTTTGTGTATGACCGGCATGACTGCACAATTTTTGGCACCTTCAGGAAAGGGTTACCACACTTTCATTAATAACCTGACAGCATGACCAATCAAATGAACTTTTTCACCTTTATGAACCAGAGGTAGCACTGCGGATAAAAGGAGGAGACACCCAATTGCCAATTATGCTACAGCAAGAAAGAAAATGAGTAATCTTGTCATCCCATAAAATTAAGATAAATAGTTTTCATCTTTGTTATGAATGAAACCTGAGATTTTGTATATTTCTTTTACATAAAAGTATTTTTTGAGCATTTGTTAAAAGAAATCTTTCACTAAAGTATTTTTATATAAATTAAAAGCACTAATTTCCTTATATCACTACTGTTGGAACAAAACGACAAAATGATTGTTGTCCTATATATTGTGTGTAAATTTTTAATATAGAAATGTTGATAAAGTGAAAAATAAGGGAAACATTCTGGTTATATTAAAAGTAAAATGTGTTTTTGTTCCGACAGCAGTGGTATGAAGATAGAACTATATTTATCTTTATCAGCCATAACATTAAAACCACGTCCTTATATCTACACACACTGTTCATTTTATCAGCTCCGTTGACAATACAGGTGCATGTTTAGTTCTTGTAGTTCTACAGACTGTAGTCTATTTGTTGGTGGTGGACGAGTGGTTTAGACACAGCGGTGCTGCTGGAATTCTTAAACACTGTGTCCACTCACTGTCCACTCTATTAGACTGATAGCTCATCTGTTGCTACATAATTTGTGTTGGTCATCCTGTAGGGACATTAGTGGTCACTGTTCGAATCATACCAACACACCAACAGTGTTACTGCAGTGCAGAGAATGATATGACTCCTAATAGTACCTGCTCTGTGGTGGTCCTGTGGGGGTCCTGACCATTAAAGAACAGGGTAAAAGGGGATAAACAATGTATGCAGCAAATCAAATTGACTTTCGTCTGTAATTGTTGAACTACAAAGTGTTCCTATATGGTATGTGGAGCTGATAAAATGAATAATGTGTGTGTATATAAAGAGGGGGTTTTAAAGTAATGGCTGGTTGGACTGCAGTTGTATGAGGTATGAGCACCCTAGTCAAATTTAGTTGATTTTCCAAGAGAAAATAAGTTAACACATTCCCTAAAGAGAACATTAAATATATTGTGCAAATGTGTGTGTAGTTTAACATAAAATATAAAAAGGTGCTGTAACTTTTCCACAGGCCACATTTTATGTTTCATTAAATATGTTACATTCAGAAAATAAACTGTGCATTAAAATGGACAGAAGTCTGTTCTGTGCACAGGATGTGGTAACTTATTTTCAGAAAAAAACATGTCATTTTAGCACGGAAACTCAGTAAACCAAACTTTTGTAACTGGACTGCAACAAAAACTTAAAATAAATGAAATAAGAGCTGTTTAAACTGAAAGATGTTTGTTCAGAAAGCAATCACTGATATTGAAACAAAAACATATACCCTCACATTTGTAGTTTTTCAGTTTTTTACATAGTTTAAAACTCCAGTAACCATTTGAATTGTTTGTATATTTCATGACGAATTGCCCAATTTTTAGGCAAAAAGTCTGGTTCAATTGACTTACATTAAAAGAAAAGTCATATTTTGTTCTAACAAAGAAAATATTATATAATATACTGCAGTAGGACAACTCTCACTATCTGAAACTAGAGTTTTTTTGGTAATTGTTTATTGTGCTTTCTTGTCCTGTATCCTTTGCAAATGCTTGATCAAATGTAATGACTCATAGGATTTAATTGGCTGTATCTACAATGTGTTTCTAGTTAAATGTGTTTAAGAACAGACAATTACTATTTTAATATTTTACAACCCTAAACATTCAGAAATCAAGGTGCCAAGGCGGGTTCTTCTGAAGGACAGCATAGAACACTTTAGGTCTCTAAAGAATCTTTAAATTTACACAAATTAATATTTTATCCCATAATGTTTTCATGTTTATGAAATTTGGAGGAGAAGAGGTCATTGTAGAGAAGAACTAATTCCAGTCTCAGTTTTTTGGGTAGCCACAAGGGCAGGAAAAAGCGTAGGCAAAATCAGCGTTCAAGGCACACCTAGAGCGCCTCTCCCTTCTCCCTGCATGAGTCCCCATGAGGCTGAAACATGTTTGCAGATAAGCGAGCGAAAATGACACCAACACCCAAGAGTCAGTCCTGAGGTTTCCTGCTCAGCCGAAACAGGAAGCAATGAGTAAGCATTCCTCTCATACCACTGTGAGAGAACACACTCGCTCGAGAACGATAAGAGCTACCCAGCCTGGAATTCCAAACAGCCTTGGACGCCTTTACTTTGGATTTGGAAAATGAATTTGAGGTGTACACTCAGGAGAACGTGTCTAAGAATGCTCACAGTGCTGAGATGTTTGGTGGGCCTCTACCTGAGCTACTATTTTTTTGGTGGTTAGGGGATTTTTTAAATATTCTGACTAAGCTGCACAGGCTAGGACAACAAATCTAAATTCAGGTAATCTAAGAGGGTTTAGAAGCAAACCTCTTGAATGAAATAGGTATAGTCGTCTAACGTAAACAAAGAACGTAAGTAAATGCTTATTCAAGTGCCTCTATACCTAAGAAACTCATTTTCTTGCATCACTATACATATTTTGCACAGGTTTAATATAACCTGCTGTTTTTCTATGCTTCGTTTATGGAGGATAAAAAGTGCTGGAATCTTTACTGACATGGAAGTGCACAGAGACACTATAAAATGGAAGAGACACTGGTTGAAATAAAAACCAGAAAGCATAACATGGTGCTTGTCTTTGAGGAAATTCCTGGCCTTTTGTAAAACTAGCCAATCAGCTTGCTGGCAAAGCCACAAGTGGGGAAAGCTCCTCCTCATTGTGGAGATATGTACATGCACAGTAGATACAAAGTAAAAAAAATCATTTCTTGTTGTTGAGCAAAATGCAAGGCTGTTTTGACTCTTGCTCTGGTTTCAGTAGTGTGAAACAGGAGCCTGCTTGTATGAATGGAAATAAGCCTGGGCATGTTTCCATGATGGCTGTTCAGTGTACAAACTTTCCTATAAGAAGATTGAAGTGAATGACATGGCAGTCAAATGGGACTACAATCAATGCTTGACACCAGCAAACATGATGATACCCCACCTTCCTAAGCAAAACTAATAAGGCTGTAGGCTGTGTTGGAAATGGCCTACAACATACTGCTTATGTACTGATTCTGCCCAAAAGTAATAAGTTGTGTATGCAGTGTGTGACTAACATGAATTTCTCCAGAAGAGTCCTGTATGACATTCTACTCTGGTTAAAACGCTGAAGGCCCATCAGTTTTCTCTGCTGGTTTTAAGGTGGGTTTGCTTCTTCCTCTGTTTACCTGCATATATAACATTAAAACAGTTAAAACAGTACTTTACTGTTCGCTGGTCACAGCCAAACAAGCCTCCAAGCATCACATTTTCAGGTTCACGTTTGGAGACACAATGCACATTATCCAGTCAAACTAGCTCTTTGGATAGAATGAATAAAATGTTATTTTACATGGATACAAACACTGTACTATACAGATGAAGAGTTACATAGTATACCATTTCATACACAGCCTATATCTATTTCATGAAAACTGTTTAAATTTAGCTGTAATTGCTCATAGGAGACCCCACCCCCACCCCCCAGCGCCCCCGCCCCCCCGTGGCATGCCCAGGGGCCCAAGTCTATAGAGCAATTACAGCAAAATGTTAACAGCTTCCCTGACTCATGCATCTTTACTCTTGGCCTAGTAATGATGTTCAAAGGATATGTGCATTTATGAGAGTGCAGATTTTTCTTACAGGGTTGTTACTCATAGTGCTTGTGTAACTAAGCAGTGTTATTCAATAGTTTCAAACATTTCAAGCAGCGTTTGGGCAAGTAGACAAATTCATTTCCCCACCAGTCATGCTAAAACCTAGCTCTGATGAATTATTATACTAAGTGCCAAATTTCCCCACTGTCATACTTGTTAATGATGCCACTTAATCTACTTGTGTCAGCAATTAAAATATTGGACCTCAGCTTTGCACAGCAATGCTTCCTGACCAAAGTAAACAAGGCACAGATAAATGCATCACCACGTTAGTGTGTGTATTTGATTATTTATTTGTGTGTGTGTGTGTGTGTGTGTGTGTGTGTGTGTGTATGTGCATTCCTTGATGTTCTCCCAGATAAGATGAATACAGGGGTGAGTGCACTCAGTAAACTAACTGCATGTGCCAACTCTGTGATTACTGAGCTGATACACGCTGTATGTTCCTCAGGCCAATTATTCTAATGCATCCTCACAGGTTGCTTATCTTTGAAAACTCACCCAATTATAATGATTACAGGGAAACATCTCTGAAATATATACAATGACCAGTGCTTTGATTTTAGCATCCGGGTAAGCTTTTCCTAAAAAGTTCAAGCATTGCATTCCTTCCAGACTCAAGTATCCATTATTCAGCTTCTGAAGAAAAGCAAGTGGATGCAGAATTTTGAAGCCACTCTTTAACCACTTAAACCCTAGAGGCCTGTATGTGGGACCACACTTCAATTCTTCACTTTCACAACTAAATAATATATTCATTTCATGGTAGCATCCAAATTATTCATGCTAGTCACTGAATAATAAAGACTTTCTGCATATTTCAGCATAATCCAGTCATTGAGATGTAAACAAAGTCGTTTAGAGTGGTCTGATGTGCATTGTAGAAAAACATACTGATTTCTTCACAGCGCTGCTGGAATAGACCAGGGATTGTTATGTCTACAACCCAAACATAACCATTTTATTTATTTCACATAGTATTTGAGGTTTAATATACAATATTGGTTACTCGGGTTTATTTTGCCTTTTCACACCGTGCAGGTGCCCCTCTGCCATGAATGGAATATTATGTATATATTAGAGTAAATAAAAAAACATGTTTTAGGCCAAAAGCTTTTCTTAAAACTATCGTAAGTTAATGTTTTACATATCAGGCAGTGTTTTACAAAAACGTTAGGTAAGACAGCATTTAGCCCCCTCATCAACATACTCTTATGGGTTTCTACACAACTCAGTCTTTCTGTTGGCTATTAATTTATTAGAATGCTTTCTTTATTAACAAAAACAGACATGATAGCTGGAGAGATAGACGTTCACTGCTTCCAGGACCAAATTAAACCCTGTTTCTGAATCATCCTGTATTTAGTTTAGAAATATTCTGTATAAGTCCATCCAGAACATTATTTCTACATACACACATTCTGAGAGAAAGTTCATTGTTCAGTAACCTAGACATGTGGACTATGTAGTAAATGATGCTTTGCTCAGTATAATAGACTGCATTACAAAGCACAGGCAGTAAGGGTTTGTGTTTATTTTTGTTAAAAGTAGAATCAAACATGAATAATAATGCTATTTTCCATGACAACACTGGGGGGCGTCTTTGTTTACTTTGTGTTAGAACTTCCGGTGCGACCGCGGATACATTGATACAGATTACAAGCAAAACGACATAAAATGACAAGCATAATACGTTCAGTTAGCGGGTGTCACAATAATTGGAAAAAGAGGAAAACTTGGCTTAAACAACAATGTTACGAACACAGCACATAAAGATCAGAGTGTTGGGACGCAGCCTTTTAAAGAAGAGTACCTGCGTATGTGGCTAAATGCGCTAAAATTAAAACGTCCACCCAAACCTCCATATGTCTGTTCTTAACATTCTGTGGAGGGAAACCAGCTTCATGGCATCCTTATCCAGAGAAATGTCTCGGATATGAAGCTCAGAGGAAGCAGACGCGTCGGGTGCTTGCTAAGCTATCAGTTAAGTAACTGTTTTCTGATCAGTGTCCACCGCGCTAGGCTATCTGGCCTGTAACACACGCAGAGTGGCTCGGGCAGCTGGCTTGACTTGGGTTTAACCAGCTTTCAGAAATATAAACTCACTTTCTTTATGTAGAAGTACACGACCGACCTTCCCACTAAGCAGGTACTAATACGCTTCACTACTTGTATAGTTTTTCATTGCTGAACCATCTACCCCTTCCGAGAGTACACAATAATTAAAAATGTCGCTGTAGGTAACCTCAGGCCACTTTTTCATATAATCCACTCACTGTTATTAACATCGGATGAGACATTGTTGTCCCATTCGAGTTTCTTAGTGCCTCTCTGGTCTCCTCCCATGTAACTGTACTCATTTTGGTTAGCTGAGCTGAAGTTCTAACACAAAGGCGGAACAAACACATGCTTGAAAGTGGGTGTGGCGAAATACGGTAAATTACACATATGTAGTTTTCAAGATATTGAAAAACGAACATATTTATAATATATAAGGATTATGTCTGTCTACAACACTGGGCTAATATATAGTATATGTAATTATTTAATCCACTCAGTTTAAATATAGTGATGTAAATCAGTCTATGTGCTTTGTGTTAAAAAGCTGAAAATGAGTAAAATAATATTTTAGCTGCCACTCACGAAGTCCATATAATTCCATTTCAGAAACTATTTCTGAACATACAGAACAAAAATATGTCCAAATGCCCAGTTTATTAGACACCAAATACTATATGATTCCTAGTATACAAAAAAGTAAATTGTATTACTTAGTATGCAGCAGAGAAAATGTTTCATAAGAAAACATTGTTTGTTTTTAACATGTCTAGCTTTAGGAGTAAGATGACTAATGCTTTAGACGTCACCACCTCTGTAATCAATTTTGTAATCAAGTTTCTTAAGAACACCACCCACTCTGCATAACTGTTCACATTTAATGAGTTTTCAATGGAAAATAAATTATGCACATCATTTTCATCTTAGGTAAAGATTGTTTATTAATGAATAAACTAAATCTCATTATCAAGATGTGCAGTTTGTTTTAATAAAAGGTTGATGATGATCAATAGTTTTAACATTGTTTTGTAACTTAAGTGGTTGTCTTTATATGTCCATGTGTCACTAAGATCTCTCATTTCCACTTCAGAGACACAGGCCATAGGGTCAAGAAACATAAGAGGAAATGATCCAGTTCACAAACTATTTGTGGACTTCTTAAATACTGTCACTAGTGGGCGCAGACACACAGTTTGCTGTTGGGTTTTGGGATAATGTGTCTGCATGTGCGGGAATGTTTTTTTTATCTAGTAGAATGTTTTTTACAGTGAAAATACATGTACCATTAGCAGCAAAACCGATCAACAGTACAAAAATCCTGGAAAATCAATAGTCATTCACGGTGTAATGCTGAATTTGCAACATTTTTTTTATGTGAAAATAAGTACACATTCTTATGAGGAACACATTTCTGCCTCAATTTAACATACTACTGTCTATTTGCTGAACCTAGCACATTAGAATGTGGCACATATTTTTTTTACAGCCATGTTTTAAAACAATCTTCACTACTATTGAATTTTTGGGTTTAGCTCCCTGTAGAAGATGTTTTGACTTATTTTCACTTATAAAACCAACATGCAATTGGACTAAAGGTGCCCCAACCTTTGCACATTACTGTAGCAGGTTAAGAATTTTGTTCTCAACATTACACATGTCCAGTAGGGGGCAGTAAAACATAAGGATGCAGAAACTGAACATAGGTTCAGAATGCAAGCCAGACATCAATCCAGGAAGATTTTTTTCCTCATCTGTAGATTGCTCGTAATTCAACTGCCGTTATATGCTGCAGATAAAATGAAATATACAGCAGGCTTCTGTCTTTCAGCCTAGATGCAAAAATTAATGGTTTTCAGAAGCGACAACATAAAGTATTTCAGATTACAATGTGCCATCTAACATTTCCAAAGCTTACATATAAATAGTTGTATAACTATGGCATCTCTACGCTTTTTTTGAAAGATTTTCTAACTATTATGCTTTGCTATTCTGACGCTACAGTAAATAAGTCATTGGCAAGTTCCCCTGAGAGCGAGCCTGACTAACTGGCCATTAGAGAGAGAGCTTTGACATGGTGAGATAGGTCAGGGCATAATCAGCCCTTCATGCTCGCCTGCATCTGCATGCACAGAAATCACAGCTTCTAGCATAAAAGATGACCCACAACCCCTTCCCTTTGTCCCATCCATCTACCCCCCAGGTCCCCAGGCTAAAATGAGTATAGGATTACATTAGTGCTGCAGGAAACCATGCATTTTCATTTCATCTCTGTATCCCTGACCCATTTTGTGCATCCCAAAACTACTCATCTTCTGTGTGCCAGATGTCATGCTCTGAATGGGTATCATTATCAATAAGAAAACTGCCCAAGCCAACCAGATAGTGGTCCCAACATCCCAAAGGATCCAAGTTTGTACATTTGTGACATACTTAAAATGTTCAAGTTCACTGTGTTTAGAAGCAAACTAAGTGGTGTTTATTTGAAGTGCATATTCTAAGACTTAGCTAAGCTCTTAGAATGTTTTTATGAACCTAAGGTTTCATCGTCCCAACAATGAACACAAGCTCTACCAGAAAGGTTCGGGGGAAGAAGTAAAGAAGGACAATTTTTTATCTTTGATGGGATTTTACAAGTTGAAAAATAACAATTCGGTCCTGGTGTTGGAGCATGGACCCCCTTGCCAGATTGGGATGGTAGGGGCAGAGGCTAGACAGCTGGATAGAGACTAAATTGATGGTGGTGGGGAGGAAATAGATGATTGTCAAAATATCAGCACCTGAAAGCAGCAGGACAGATGCGCAAGTCGAATCAATTTAAAGATAGGTGTAGGCTGATGACTGGTCAGGAGTAATGATTGTATAAATGAATGACATAGCATTAGAGTCTTCTGGCAGGACTTGGACTAAAACTTCTATTTCTCTTAATTCATTAATCACTAATACTACTATATGAAAAACAGCCCCAGACTTTGATGTTTCCATCTCTGTGTTTTGCTGCACTCTTTTGCAATACTCTTGGTGCAGCCTAATGTTCCACATAGAAAAGTCTCCCCTTAGTCTGATGTTGAGCTAAAAGTGTTTTTCTCAGAAACAAACATCATTTTATGTTTATTTACATTTTAGGTGACCAACAGAGCTTCATTAAAGTTCACCTGAGTTTAAATGCTTTAAGGGGAATTCCTCCAGTTTAAATGTTAAGATATAAACAAAGTTATTTACAATGAAATAATGTGAAACGGTGCAAAGAAACTTACTGAGCTAGAATTGTCAGGGTGGCGGTAATAGAAACCAAATAGCCCCAGGATTTAAGGCCCCTAAAAGTCCCTTCACAGAAAGTTTTTACTTGAAGTGGTTATGTAATGTACTGTAAAAGAAACAGTCCCTGGAGGAAAGCTAGTTTTTCAGGTTTATAACTGATCTAACTATCCACGTGCACGTTCACTGGTCATTTTGGAGAGTAAATAAAATGTATTAATATTTAATTAATATATATTAATAATCTCAATCCTGATACCTCTTACAACGGGTGTAAACAAAGCTGAGTTTCTTAGTAAACCATTTCACATCAAACCACTCTGAATGATTTACATTTCAACTGTTGAATTATGAAGAAATGAAATCTGTTCCCCTTTAAAGAAGCAATATGTAAAATGACATAGTCTTCAAATACCCATTTCACAAACTTCATCCCTTTGCTCACTAAGAGCTGTCTCCTGAGGTGGAATACAACTCCAATGTATTTGTTTTGCTGATTTTTTTCTGTCACTTGTTTTTTTTTTTTTGTTTTTTTTTTTGAAAGATGTTTTATTGCTGAGAGCAGATGTGCTCCTTCATCATACACTCATGTGGATACTAAAGGCAGCCTCAACGGAACAGTGACTCACTATCGCCTCTTCACAAAAGCTTTTTATTACAGGACAGATGGGCCAAGGACTAGCTAGTTATCATGGTAACTTGAGTGGCTAGATATCTCTGTAATGACGCATGGATGTCTTTAACATATAATCAAAATTTTATGTGTTATTTATAATAACACATAAATAATATATAATGTGTTATTTCTTCACATTCTTATTATTGTACTTCATGGAATGTTTAAAACTGAAAATCGTATATTTAGATTATGCCATTGTGCATATTGTTCCTTTAAAGTCCACCATATGAGTCTTATTTAATAGGCTTTATTGTTGGACCAGTAAGATGTACTTTAATAATAATAATAATAATAATAATAGTTGCAAAAATCTAGATTTAATCTGAATTTAAAAACACCTGACAGACTTGCATTCCTAATGCTCTTTGGAACCTTCCAGAGTTAAGAAGCTCTACATCTGCAGCAATTTTACAGCTGAGCTCTAAGAGACTTTATCAGAAAACCCCAATGAATTAAAACTAAATGAAGAGCAAAACATTCAGCCAGTGCTGATGTGCAGATGGGTCATCTCTACAAGTAAAAGCACTTCTGAATTCCATCACTGCAAACAACATTTCTTTTATGATCACAACTCATAACTGCTAAAATCACAGGCTGTCATATGAAGCATATAAGACAATATTAAGATTCCATCTGCGTGACACCTTCGTCCTTCAGGTAAAGTCTCACCACTTCTTTCACTTATGCTCCCCAGACTAAAGACCAATATTTTCTTTTCATAATAACGCCATTCCTGGAAAGGTCTTTTCAGACTCCCCCCTGCTGCTAGCCCCACCACCACCCACACCCTCTGGATTGCCGTCACCATGGAGAACTCGAAATAAATGCCAAATGAGAACGAAGAAAAATGCTGCTTAAGAAAGACTGAATTTATTATCTTTTCCCAAGTGTATAAGTATGTGATTTTATTATGTGATGTATTCCTTTTTATATAAAGAATATATTATTATAAAGATTATATAGAAGATGTAATTTTCCTGACTTAGCACCAGTTCATGTTTGCAGATTAGACCAAGAGATCCTTGCCTCTCTGGCAGATCATTGGCAGGCCGACCTGTTTACTGAGCCTTTTAAATCGTGAAGGTAAAATGCAGAAACTTAGCAGATCACAGTTCACTGGCAAGTTACATTTATGAATGTATCAGCAGTATTATGCATAACACAGCAATGACACTATTCTGTATTCCTCTATCCAGCCTTCAGATAGCTTTTAAACACACATGAGTGTATTTGGACCTAGCCTTTGAATGCTTGAATGTGTGAACCTATGATTGCCTGATTAAAAAAGCACACAAACATTTCTACATACCTTTAAATCGGAATACAAGCTTAACCTATAAGAAGATTTCCAAAATGCTTAGAAAATGCTAAGAAAGTACACTGAGATTCATTTCTCAGGGTCTAAATGTTACAGTCTGAAGGGTAGCAGCATTTGATTCCCCAACTGGGCATGTACACCATGCTGTATCAATAACAGTCGTTAGGCTAGACTGTTAATGCCACATTTGCCTGTATTTGCAGCACAACCAAAACCATAGTTGCTCCATAAGTTGCTCCGGACAAGAGTGTCTACCTAAAGATGTAATCATAAAGTTCATTGTGTAGCTGTATGTACTGCAGCAACATACTGAACTGTACTGGCATTGTATGTTTGGTATTAGCTAATTAGCACATTGAAAATGTTTCAAGCTAAAAAATAATAAGCTCAAATGATTTCACTAGGGGGCGGCACGGTGGTGCAGTTGGTTAACATTGCTGTCTCACAGCAAGACAGGCCTGGGTGTCTGGAGTTTGTATGTTCTCCCCTTGTCTGTGTGGGTTTTCTTCAGGTGGTCTGATGTCCTCCCACAGACCAAAGACATGCAGTGAGGCAGACTGGAGACTCTAAACTGCCTCTGGGTGTGTGTGTGTGTGTGTGTGTGTGTGTGTGTGTGTGTGTGTGTGTGTGTGTGTGTGTGTGTGAATGAATGTGTATGTCTGTGTGTCTGCTCTGTGATGGGCTGGTGGCCTGTCCAGGGATTTTCCTGCCTTTCACCTAGTGAGTGCTGGGATAGACTCCAGCACACTCATATGACCCAGAATGAACTTGGAATGAACTAGTGAAAGGATAATTTGACCAGGTTTGAAACATTGCCTGTGGTACAAGGCAATTAGGAGTAGTCTGTTTATCTTTATATTGACTGCCTTTCTTACTGCAAACTTTAAGACACAAATCACTCACAACCACTGCGGTTCTGGAAGTTGCTGAATGCTGCCACTGCATCTTTGGTAAAAACAATGGTTTTGAAAATATGAACGCAGTGCAACATGGCATGTCCAGTAGCCTTAAGAATTATTATTTATAGAAAATAATGTAACCCTTCATAGAGTTATACTGTTAGAGTTATGACGTGCCCGGTGGGTCCTGGGTATTTAAGTTTTATGTAAAATCTGGTGCTTTTCTAAACAATGCATGTAAAATGATCATACATAAAGTTTCTGTATCGTATTAAAGCAGTTGGTGTATAACATTAAAGGTGAGAAAGTTTACTGAAAGTACATGGAGAATAGGGGAAAAAGTAAATTATATTTATGGGATTCTGGGATTGATGGCAATAACCCATTTGATGTTGGTATCGAGTATTTGGTTGCCCCATGAAGAGTAAGAATATGGAAGGAACAAGAAATATGAAGGATGGTTTGTTTTTTCAGGACTAAAATGTGCTAAAGCATGTAAAAATTACATTTTTAAAACAATACATTTGCAGTGAGTCACTCTGTAAAGTCTGAAATGATCTTTAAAACAGAGGCGTCAGGTTGGCTTGTTCAGACCACATCATATGAATGAATGTAATAACATCACATGTACATGCTCAGAAGAAAAGTTCAGCTCTGTGGTTGGGTCCCAGATATAAAATCAACATTATATGATGATAGTTGTGAAGATGATGATGATCCAAAAAACGGTTGCTAAGGTACTGCCATGTAGCTGCTATGGTATTTTAGGTGTTGCTAGGTGGTTGGTATGGTAGGGCGTATGTAGAGTAGAGTTTTTTGTGATGTCAGATGAAGTAAAATAACTATTGAAGAGCAAATTACCGTCAACTAACTGGCTAACAAATTAACATTATACCATCACTGAACATAATGGGTGGATGTTTGTATGCTTTTATTACTCTTATTCCATGAAGGGCCCACTGGATAGTGTGGCATACATGTCAAGCCATACAAGAACCTGGAAATGTATTTATCTAATTTGAGTCATTCTTCTAATTTGAGTCTCATCTTTACCATTCCAACATTATTTACTCAGACATGACATACTCTGCTTTCTCCAATATCCAGGGCTAGAAATTGCTTTCTTTGCCTGATAATCTTTCCCAGTCCAGGGTCATGATGTGCTTCTGCCCTCTTTCAAATAAAGGTGTCAAGGTTTTTTCCAGAGCAATTCCATGGAAGAGCCACTTTGCTTTCCCTGAAGAGTCTGAGTCTGAAAAACCTTTTAAAAGTTCAAAGAATCATAATGTGAAGGTAGTATACAAATAAAAGCTCACAGAATATACATTGATAGAGACTCTAGAAACTTTAAGAGTACAAAAAATACATGTTCATGCTAGAACATAAGAATCAATCAGATTACAAATACAGGACATTAATGCGTTGTACAGAGATCTTGGTACTTGCAGACAATGATACTTGGATTTTGTGTTATGTGAAGATGTTTTGCGAGATTACATTGCCATGGTGCTGATTGAGCTTTTGTTTGAAGGCTGACCACAGAAGACAACAAGCCTGTAATACTGAACACGGTGACTTTATATAGGTTGAGGTTCACCTGTTACTAATATTCAGAAGTAATGTTTGACCAAATCATGAATGAGTTGGATGTAAGTCAGTGCAAGATCACAAACCACTAGAACCATTTGCCATGTTGGCTGTTAATGTTACATAAGGCCCTATCATAGAAGAATTATGTCATCACTTTACAAATGGTGAAGTGCATATTTCCCCAAAGTCCTTTTGCATTCTGTCTAGTGTAAATGTTTCAAGACTTGGCCTCTGACCTACACCAACAGCCTGTCAAGTTAAAAGGCACTCCTCATCACTGTCAAAGCACTGCCAGTTGCCTGTGTGTCCAGCATCAATCTATAGGAATAGTGTTCACTGTATAAATATTCATGTTTCTTTGACCTTGATAGCTGTCTTCTCTCATCATGAAATTGACCGTGGTTGCTTTCTTGCTATTGCCCTGAAATAATTGGATTGTTTTTGTGGCTTGTTGCAGTAAAATCAATATCTGTACGTGCCTGTTATTTGAATATTTTCTAAAATAAACAACACTACTTATCCTCCTTACTGCGCCTGTAACAGGGGTTTCTTAACCCTCCTCCTATAAATAAACCCACCAAATTTAAGTCAAGTGTCAAGCCAAAATTGCATGTGAATACATAAATCTTAACACATATACAAATATAGGTGCCAAAAAAAGTTTGACGGACCAAAGCCATAAGAGAACCACTCTTGGTCCCCTAAAGCTGTGCTTCTCTAACTGGTCTTCATGGAAATCTGATTAGTCCACATTCTGCTCTATCGGTCTGTGTCGCAACTTCCCTCAAGGGTCTTCAGTGCCTTTAGTTAAGGAAACGTAATTGTACCATATTCGGTTGCAGTTTTACTTTTAGGCTGTATTGACTGTGTACAACCTTTTTGTCTCCAATCTTTTAATTATATTGCTCTGTCTCTTTGACCTTAAAGCTGTCTTCTCTCATCATGAAATTGACCGCAGTTGCTTTCTTGCTATCGCTGTGAAATAATTGGAGTACTTTTGGGGCTTGTTGCAGTAAAATCAATATCTGTACGTGCGTGTTATTTGAATATTTCCTAAAATAAACAAGACTAAGTATCCTCTTTACTGCAGCTTTAATGACACACTAGGGCCCCTTAACCCTGATCATGAAAATTCTGAGGCTAGACTTAAGCCAACTAAGCATGATTTTCAGAGTCATGTAAGTCCATACATCTAAACACATATATACCAATATATATATTCGCAAACAGGTCCTTGTGGAACTTTGAAGGATACACATTTTTGCTGTATTTGTATGTGTTGTGAGTTAGATTTAGGCAAAGATCTGGATTTTCTGAGGTTCCCTAAGGAATAAAGAAATGTTTCTGTAAATTGGATGAGCAATTGTGAAGGACCATGTTAAAGTTTTTGTTTAAAATAATGTTTCAATATTATATTTAGCATGCCTTCGCCAACTTTGATGCACCATTCATAAGTATGTCACTCCAGTGTTGCACTGTGGAAAGCGGAATATATAATTGAATCGGAATGCACACAGTTAGCTTGGGAAAATGTGAATAATTGCGTAATTTATCTTTAGATAAAAAACTAATTGTACCACATTCTTTTGCAGTTATGTTTTTAAATTGTATTCTCTTCAGACTTTTTATTATATTGCTTATTATATCGCTCTGTTATTTGCTTATGAAAAAATACAAATATGTATCTTCACCCATAAATAAACTTATTTAAGGTATGTATAAAGATTTGGACCATTGTTGTACCTTTAAGGGGACACTTTACCTTAACAAACAAAAACTGTACTTGCATAGTGGAAAAGCGAAGTGGACAAGGGCTTATTAAGAATAGCATGGAAATGGAAGGATTATGTAAATTGTGTTTATGTTTTGTATCAATAAGTCTTATCATAGTCAATTGTTGAGAAATACCACTTCACTCTTTATAATAGCAAGTGTTAAAGCTGAGTGTTCTTGTTCTTGAGTTCAGAGGTAAATAGATCAAAGCTCAAAGAACAAAGCTCAGAGAATCATAGATTACTTTAGGTGGTATTGGATAAAGAAAGAGAAACAGTTTAACCGTTAATATTAAATGTATTTTCTTGCCAAAGACATGTAACTTTAAAAACAGCATGGAGCACAATGAGCCCAATTTCATGATGCATTCCAGGATATTCAAGTGGTATCCAAGGAGGTTGCTGCAATATTGAGATGAAAGTGCAAAGACTGCAAGCTTGCTGTTCTTGGGTGTGATTTACACTAAAAATCTGCCATCTGCTCCGCTTTTAAGATAAATTTCATTATGTGTTCTCCAGAGTGCTTATTTAAAACTGAGAGCATAAAACCACTTTGTTTGATCAGGTCACCTTTTGTATTGCTACGACTGTTGTGGAAACCTTTAGATATATAAATATATATCTATATATATATAATATAAATATATATAAATATAAATATTGCAGCTGTCATTTTTTTGTTTCTGACATAATTTAGATAAAATGTTTTGCCTTTAACTTTGTGTGTAAATTTAATGATGGACTAAAAGAAAAGGCATAAAATGAAAAAAGAAAAAAGTCTGGATACATTAACTTACATTAGGAGAAAGCATGTGCTTTCTTCTATTATCATTTATTGTCATAATATTATCATATTATCATTTTGGAGACACAGTGTTTTAGTCCGGTAGCCATACATGATAAACATTTGCTGTTTATTCCATTCAGGTTCAGATATTGGAAAATAAAACGTGAAATGTGGCCTGTGCAAAAGTTACGGCACATTTTATATTTTACGTTTTATTTATTTATGGATAAACCTACTACATTTAATATTTAAATAAATAAAATGTATAAGGCTGGCTGAGGTAGAAAGGCCAGAACATAGAAGACACCTCAGTTGAACTGCTGCAGCTCGTTTTGATCTACTGAAAGTATGCCTGATAAGTCTTACTGCCTCAAGGACATTTGACTTCTTCAGCCTTGAAATGTTGAGAACTTAATTAACTGTTCACATTATAATGATGAGTATTGTCTGGAAGAGTATTTTAGATTCTAGTAGCGCCCTTCACTGGCACAGCTAATGTTCTCACAATTCAACCCAGAGTCCTTTGAAACTGCACTCAGGTGGGGAAAAAGACAAAATAATGTAGTGAATTGGCTCTACTGGGAAGGCAGTTGTGAGTTCATTCTTCTCTCACAAATCGCAAAACACTGCATCATAACAAAACTACAAATCTTTGTAAAAGATATCAGACAAGATTTTTACCTTACATTTTTGCACGAAAATGCTGAATCACACATGCATTCCCTGCTATTTCATGCTTAGCACACTCTGATTATCTCTCCCTGGGAGGCCAGAGGGTATGGAAGGACTTCTGCCTGAACAAGCTGTTCAGCAAATGTGTCCATGTGTCATATTCTGCGAAGTTGAGCTTTAGAGTGGTGACAAAATGCTTTAAACAGCTTTGATATAGCCTTCAGTGTGAATAATGTCAGCAAACCATGTCTCAGGGATAGTCTGTTGTAATTTAAGAGGAATTTTATGTCTGAGCCACTAATCTATGATGAGACATAAGTAAAGAACAACACACAGGAGTACTGCAATATTTTCTTTTGTGATTCTATATAAATTCTCAAGAACACAATGTGAGATCCATGTCAGATGTAAACTCCATTGTAAACAAGTGGCATTAGCAAACCTGTGTGTACGGCAGTGTGTATTTTATACTCTGGCAGAAATTTGATTTAAAAAACAAAATATGTTGCTGTGCTTACAGTACTACAAGATACTGCAAAATACTGAATTGCAAACCCTGTAAAAAACATACTTAATAGACAACATATGAAATTGTTCTGATGCAATCAAAACTTTTCAACACTCATTGTGAATTAGTTTTATTTCAGCTGTTTGCAATAATTCAATAAAAAAGAACACGTTAAACAGCTTAACACCACTAATGTATAATAAAGTAGTTTTTACAATAATTAAACACAAAATGCTGTTTTTAATGATTATTGCAGTCACTGAATTATTCAACTGCCTGAAAAGAATCCCTCATAAGAGCTCACATTTACAAATCAGTTATTGTCTTATGCACTTCTGGTGCAACTAACCAAAGACCTCAAATACCAAACACATCAAATACCTGGACTGACATCTGATTGCATATTAGAAATATGTGAAGTCAGGAAAGCTGTCCAAAACATTGAGAGGAGATCACTGCCTTGCTCAAATATGAAAAAAAGATACAAACAGATATCAAAGACTCTGAACGTTCCTACAGTTACAGCTGGACGCATAGTTTGCAAGTTCAAAGTTAAAGGAACTCTACACTACCTGGATGTGGCTGAAAGAGGAAGCTATCACCGGCTGGCCAACAAAGGTCTCTAAAATCATGCCTAAACTCTAAAACATCTGCTGACCCAAAAGCACAAGAAGAGTCAGTTCCAATCTGCTCAAAACCACAAAAATAAGCCACAGAAGTCCTGGGATGATGTTTTGTAAAGTGGTGAAACAAAACTGGAACTTTTCGAGCCTGTAGATCAGCCAGCGGTGTGTTTAGAGGAGTTCTTGCTAAACATATGCTGAAAAGAACATCCTGCTTACAGTGAAGCATGGTGGTGGCTCAGTCTTAGACTTATACTGATTTCTTTCTCTGGCACTGGAAACCTGCAGCATGTGGAGGGCAAGATGGAATGAATCAGTTAACAGGAAATCCTGGGAGAAAAGATAGGAAGCTGAAGGCCTGAAAAATTTTGGAGGTACTTGACCTAAATCCCACAGAAAATCTTTGGTTGGATTTGAAGAAGGTAGTTGTAGCACACAAACCCCCCCCAAAAATAGTGAACCAAGGTATAATATGCCTATACTTGTAATTATATTTATTATGAAAAGAAAATCAGGTATTTTAACAGCTGTTCTTTTTGTGACAATGTCATATGCTTATATTTAAAAATGTATTCTCTTCTTTAATACTGGTGATCATTTGATGTTACAGTTGTTATACATTCTTCTTACATTTACACACCAGGCCACATCTGATCAATTAAGTGAATGGTCAATCACAAACATGGTCAGCGCTCAGGGGGTGTTTATGGCTAGCTTATCCTATGTACAGCTCAATCTCTGTAGGAGTCTGCCTCATGTCCAAGACATAGTGGTCAGCCCATGTGGAAGGCCGTAAAATTGGGGTATATAGAAGTGTGTGTCTTCCAGTATCAAAAGACTGCATTCTGGAAAAAGCACTCGATTAAGAAACACTCCATTCTGGCTTGGTCTTCTCTTTTCATTTCACACCAAAAGAAGAAGTTACAACACAGCCTCCACAAACTTTCAAACTTTTGCTATCCAACACAAGAACGGCTTGACTAAACAGCATGACGTTTTAAAAAAGGTCACAGAAAATTGTTTACTCCAACACATGGATTCACAGTGTCTAATAGGGGTCATTTAAAGTCTGCAAGAAGTCATAGAGTTTAGAAAATGCAATGCAATCATAATTGAGGTCATGTTTACTGGTCTGGAACAAATCTGCTTTGAATGTACATCATTTAAATATATTAAATGGCTGCACTTGCATAAACATCATCACATTTTTAAGAAGTAAACTGAAAGACAGCATACTGCTCAAAAGTCAGAGATCATTTATTCATTTTCAGGCAAAACAGCCATTAAGTTAATAATTTTTCTGCAGAGATTAGATATAAGTGAATACACTTGTATAAGGAAGGGAAAAGTGGAAGACAAATTGGGAGTTGACAAATTTGGTGTTGAAAAAATGATTAAAAGATACACAGCAAATCTCCTGCCCACTAGTGATGTGCGGATCGATACTGATATATCGATACCACCGATACCAGATTGTTATGCTCTAAAACCGATTCTCAAAACAAAATATTGATACTTTTGATACTTCAGTCATTTGAGATAATCTATATAATTAACAGGAACACAGTGAAACGTAACTGAACTACTAAAATCTTGTCAAAATGATACATTCTTTTTCTTCCACCTGGGTAAGTGCGTAATGTGTAAGCGCAGCTGCACGCTGCTCAGTCAGTCAGTCTCTCAGTCTGTAGACACAATGGCAAAGTGTAAATAGAGTTATGACAAACAAAAGATGATTTGTGATGTTTGTGGAAAAAACAGTAAGGAGCTCTGGCAACACAGCAAACCTTTTGAAACACCTCAGGTTTAACCAGAACACAGAATATGGGGTATTTATGATGAGCCGGACAGAAGAGGAGAGTGTAGCATCAGGTGCCGCTGCTAGGGCAAGACAGGCGTCAGGTGGAGTCTTTTGGTGCTGCAGGCAGGCAGGCTGCAGTGGCATGGCAGAGAGAAAGAGGGGTGCAGTGTGTGAGAACTTTACACCGGGAAATAAACATGTGACAAAAATGTGATGTGTGCTAGAAGGCTATTCGGTCCAGTGGCAACACCACAAATTTGTATAAACACATAAAACAACACTAAAAAGAAATGAAGGAGGAGGGAAACCCCTCAGAGAGAGCCTCAGAGTATCCAGGTAGCTCATATAGTGTTTAAAGTAACATTACTTCATGTCTAGGGGTGAAAATAGTTGTACATTGTTGCTGGTATGTGGCCGAGTATGATAACCCGTGTGTTGACTGTGAAAGGGACGCTATCGGCCCCTTCAAAGTTTATAAACAAATATGACGTCGCGGAGCTGCGAGCACAGCTTGGCAACAGGAGGTTAGCATTTTCCCATTGGTTCAGCAGCCTGGCGCCTCCAACAGCTATAGTGTAACGATCATTTCTCCCTAGGCACTTTATAAATGTACTGCTCATATGTTCACAGCTGCTCCAATTATTATTCATCTGACAACGAGTTAAAATGTAACAGATTTCTATCTGGATCACATCCTTTTGTTTATGAAATAGGAGAAGGCGATGACAGGCTACAAAAAGATCAGACTTTTTAAGATTATGCTTGTTTATGCTTGTTTTACAAAAATAACAACAATACAAACAAACCATACTTTAATAGTCATAATAAAAAGTAGTAATATTAATTGTTAATATTTCTATTATTATTCTTTTTTTTCATAAAAAAAACATGGCTATTATTATTAATAATATAAATACAGTTGTCATTAGTATAACAAATAGTGAATATCTGCTATGTGTAGATAGGGTATGAATAGACTTTATTTTATTTTACCTAGGTGATTCCCCAGGTATCGGTATCAGTATCGGTGATACTTGCCTTGTATTTACTTGGTATCGGATCGATACCAAATTTTGCAGTATCACACACCACTACTGCCCACTGGGCAAGATGTGGTAGACCATCAGCACTCTCATGTCAAGATAATAAGTAATTAAGGGTCATTTATTTAGCATTTTATTCAGCAACTGTTCACTGACATCTACAGAGAATGGAACATGGGAAAATACCCAGATGCGTTTTTTGGTCCTGGAATGAAAAGAGTTGTTTTTTCTTTGTAGTGAACTCATGAATAATTTGATGAGCTCTGCTCTGGTTTGACAAAATGACACCTCTTCAGTTTTTAAAGTGTCAAACACTTAGCGAAGCTGTTTAATATTGTAATAGGTTTGAGGAACCGCTGGATTAAAATGTGTAGAGCAAACGTACAATTTTGAATTAAAGTTGTTTGTGATCTTGTTAAATCTGTGGGAACTAAGTTGGCTTCCTATTTACCAACGTATTTTGTGAATTTTCCGTTCCACCTTGAATAGCACTAGTTACATTCTATCACTCTGCAATCTGTAGCATGTAAGGTGGAACTGAACATCCAATTAAGAATCTGATAAATAGGAAGCAATTCAGCATCATTCAAAGATGAACATCAGTCATGCCTGCTGACAGTTTGGTTCCTTGGAAAGGAAATGAAAAGTCTCAACATCACCTTCACTACTTGGAACGAGTTCTCCACAGAGCCTCCATATCATTTTCACTCCTGTTGCTCTGTTGTTGTATGTAAATTTTGGAGGAGAAAACATTAATGAGTCAAGTCTGTTATGTAACAGTTTAGGATTCTGGAATTGGTTGTTTTTACCACTTGTTTTTTTATAAATGTGGGATTTGTAGTCAGTGGAGAAACAACAGTATTGGAAGTTAAAGGTATGTCAGTTCTGTGTGCTAAACTATCTTTATGTAACTAATACCAACTAAATAAAGTTTTATTTACTACAGCACCACTTTGAAAAAATCTGAAAAAAATCTTTCTGTCCACTGTGAGAACACAACTTAGCACTGTGGGTCTAAAAGGATGTGTAGATGCCAAGAAGCTGTGCCTGACAGAAGGAAAAAACAAACAAAGAAGCTGTAGGTGTTCCTACAGCATTGATTGACCAGTGAGTCCAGACCTCAACGACACTGAATATGTTTGGGAATACATGAATCAGGACAGACAGAAAATACTCATATGACTATCAAGGGTTTAAAAAGAAGGTAAACAGTGGACACACACACACATACTGAGCAGGCCTGACTATATGTAGTTGTGGATGTTTCTGGTTTCTGTGGAAGTTTGTATATATGTATATATATATATATATATATATATATATATATATATATATATATATATATATATATATATATATATATATATATATATCAAGCACGAGTTATATATATAACTTGTGCTTGATTGTTGTTTTGACTGTAAATGAAATGAATGACGGCTGGTCTCTGACTTTTGCATAGCATTTTTATTCATATATTCATTAATATATATGTTAATTAATTAATGTTATATGTTTTACTCTTTACTAAAGAGCTTTAAATGTAAAACACCATTATATTTATTATGTGTGTTTGGGGGGCGGATGTGTCAGTGGGTGTGCTGCCCGTTGTTAGGTGAGGTCTGGTGGTGGATAGGTGAAAAACTTTGAGCAGTATTTAGAGGTGAAGCCAAATCAAAACCGTCCCCGTATTTCACCTTGAACCGCTTGCATTTGTTGCGCGACTGACTGACTGACTGACTGATTGACTGACTATTTGAGGTTTCTGCGTCGGTACCCGGATCGCGTTTGGAGTGGCAGGAGAGGGCAGTGACGCCGGCCAGCGGGGGCCAGTGTAATTCATCTCCTTATAACAGGGATGCAAGTATGATTGATCGCGAATTTAAAGCGCGTGCTTGGGTTTTGCGCCAAATGCTAAGTGCAGGAGCTGCGGTGGTGTCTGAAGCCCAAATCCTGGAGCGCTACCTCGTAAACGGCAAATTACATCCATAAATTAGGATTCTCGCTCGCCGCGCGTTCAAGCTCAGCCCACCGTGGCGCTGACCGCGGTGCTGAAGCTGGACGGCTGAGCCGCTGAGGGCTTAAACCCTCAGGAACGCCGTCCTGTCCTTCGGATACAGCGCTCAGCGCTCGGCTCTCGGGCGTGTGAGAAGATAAGAGAAACTCTCATAGTGAAGAGGCGACGCTGCCATTCCCCCGTCTGAAATGTCGAAGAGGAGCCTCCAACGACCACGAGCTTTAGACCGGGCTGAAGCGCTTTGATGAGGGGGATTCAATCGACACACTTGAGACGGACAACATGCCACGGACGCGTCTGGACGTGCTCTGAAAGTGTCCGTGAACATGACCTCTTTGGCGAAACGTCTAAAGTTAAGTGACTTTGTTCAGACGGCCGCGCTGTGTTAACCGGGACAGAGTCAGTCTCGCGCTGTAGATGGACCCGACGAGCGGATGAAGGTTACCTGATTGGGATTCTTTGACATTTACGAGACGAAACAGTACCACGAGCAAGACATGACTCGCCTCCTTCTCCTCTTTAACTCTGTCGCACTGTTGCTCTTTGGCACTGACATGTTTTTGGTTGGAGCAAGTAAGTTCACGTCCGCACGCATCTCTCTTCTGAACGTGAGCGCTTTTACGTGTTTCTCTCGCTGATTAGCGTCTGTAGACGAATTTGACTACACGTGATTTTAGCCCTGTTGAAACGTGATCCTGAGTCACCAGATCGCTTCAATGGACGGCGGTGTGGTTGCTGACTGTGGGTGGTTTCTATGCTTTCATTAGACCTGTGGCAGAGCAAGACCTGCTCTGAATACCTTATACTGCTGAATGTTTTAGCTGCTCGTCAGGAATTTGAATGTTCTCTAGTGGAGCGAGAGTCTTGTTAACCTGCTTGCTGTGAATGTTCTTTGCAGTTTACTGGTGGTGTGATGATACAGGCTTGTGGTAGTAACAGATGTAAGCTGTGTGACTCTTTTAAGAGATTTGGGGTTTTGAGCAGGAGGTTAAATATATTTGTATGCTATATAACTTAAACTGACAGAACTATTTCTGACTACTGAGTCATAGCAACAGATTTAATTCAATAACAGATCAGGATTTGTGAACGTCAGTATAAATACATATACACCCACCGAGCACTTTATTAGGTCCAATAACTTGTCCATTTTATCAGTGGTTCTACGTTTACAGACTGCAGTCAATCTGTTTCTCTGTATACTTTATTAGCCCCCTTCCAACCTGCACTTCAATGTCAGGATTCCCACAAGACCACCACAAAGCAGATATTATTTGGTGGTGGGTCATTCCCAGTACTGCAAAAAAACTGGTGTGGTGATGGTGTGTTAGCGTGTGTTGCGCTGGTACAAGTGGATCAGACACAGCAGTGATGCTAGAGTTTTTAAACACTGTGTCCACTCACTGTCCACTCTGTTAGACACTTGCTGGTCCTCCTTGTAGAGGTAAGTTAGAGACAGCAGCTCATCTGTTGCTGCACAGTTTGTGTTGGTCATCCTCTAGTCCTTCATCACTGGTCACAGGATGCGGCAGTGTTGGTTAGATTGTTTTGGCTGGGGGACTGATCTCAGTCCAGCGGTGACACTGAGGTCTTTAAGAACATGGATGCACTCTCACCAGTCCTACACACACTAACACACCACCATCACGTCAGTGTCACTGCAGTGCTGAGAATGATCCACCACCCATATTATACCTACTTTGTGGTGGTCTTGGCAACTGATAAACTTGGTAAAAGTGGGATAACAAAGTATGCAGAGAAACAGATGGACTACAGCCTATAATTGTAGAACTACTACTATTTATAGGGTAAGACTAAAAGTAACGATAACGTTATGGTAAGGCTATCGTAAGGATAAAATGGCCAATATGTAGGTACAAAGTATGTATATATATATATATATATATATATATATATATATATATATATATATATATATATATATATATATATATATATGATTAACAGACATTTTACGGCTAATAGCAATAATAATAATAATAATAATAATAATAATAATACACACATCATTTTATTCCCCCTCCTTGGCAGCAGTGGCAGTGTGGCACCTGCCAGTGTACCAGTCACATTTCTCTTGTCACAGCTATAGCTATTTCCACGTATTTTAATAAACAGAAGTTTCTTGCTCTCCTCCCTCATCTCGCTCTCAGAAAGTCTACCGGGATTCAGAGCTTTGATACGAGCAGCGCTCGCGCGCTCCGTTCGCTCCATCTCCGTGTACCGTGTTTGAAGTCGTCGCGCTCCCCGAAGTCAAAGTCGCACGCGCTTTATTCTGCAAGCAGGGCACGAGCGCGTCTTTAATCTGCATCCTGGTAAAACCCGCCAGGAACGGCGGAGAGAAACAGAACGCATGTCAGAATATGTAAGCATTCACATCTAATAACATCCCGAGATAGAATACGAGAAATATGCAGGCGATATTACTCATCCCTGTCGTGCGCGTGGCGTTAAGAGTGGATTTGGTTCCAGCGGGAGTGCCAGCGTTTGAGCACTGCGTTAGAAAATGTAATTAAGGTTTACTGAGAAACTGAGCTAATCAGTCCTCCCCTCTGACGAGTGGGCTTCTCCAAACACCCCAGAAATGCTGCCAGGCATTGAGCAGCTTACACACTGCTCTGTATGTCCAAAAGTATCCAGACACTCCTACTAGTTGCACTAGTCTCTCTCAACATAAGGCTGCTGGTATACTATAGTGGGCAAGTAGTGATTTAAGTGGTAGACTGTGGTAGACTTCCATTCTCCACCCTGATGATCACAACATGTTATACCAACAACAGACCTTAGCCAAGATTACCAATGCTATTCATCTGGCTTTGCAACATGATTCAATTGTAATCATATTCAATATCATATCATACTATCATTGATAATTCAATTGTCCTTAATAATAAGGGTCAGCAAAATGTGTAGAAGACACAATGCAGTGGACGTGTATTCTGTGGAGTGACAGAGCACCATCCAGTACCTTTGGGATGACAACTTTGTTGTCTAGGGCCCTGACCTCACAGATGCTGACATTCACACCAACCTAGTGTACAAGGAGTGGAAGCAGTTACAGCAGTAAAAGGGGAACAAGCTCCCTGTTTATATGTCATTTCGAAAGAAACATGTTTACAAACTTTTGGACATAAAGTAGCTGCATGGTTGATTCACATTTATTGGGACTGAAAGAATTGTAGCTTCGCTGCACCGTAGCTTTTGTCTGAAAACAAATATTTGCTTTGTAACTCCCGCTGTCATTCTGATCTGGGAGAAAAGCAAAATTCCCAGACAGAATGTTCTGAGAGGTGAGGAGAGGTTTGCATGACAGACACACAGATGAGCATGGTCACTGACTGCATTAACCTCAGCCTGGCACCTGGTTCCACCTGGGTCCCTTCTGGAAAGACATTCACACACCACAGACAGAGCAGATGCACACACTGGCCTCATGAGTCAGACTGCACCAGAGGTCACTCATCACCGAGATGGATTTATATTTGTTCAGCGGTGCATGGTACTATGAGAGAAGATTGTGTCCGAGGGAAAGCACACGTGTAGCCCAAAGGGCGCCTAACCCTCCGATAAGTGAATAATATAACAGTGAAGTGAGCTACATTAGACTGGTAAAAATAAAGATGCCAAGAGGGATTTTTGTGGTGATGCTATAAAAACATTCCTTTGGCTCCTAAATCACCTAATATCTACGCAGATTGGTCACATGTCACAGGCAATCATTTAGATGATCTTCCCAGAACACCCATTGACTCTAAACATGCTCCCCAGTTGCTTTTGTAATTAGTGTGTCACAGAACAACAGATTGAGTGAGCAGATTTTCTGTACAGGGAAACGTGTCTAAGTCATTGTCTCTGGTAAGTGACTGTATGCAGCAGCAATTAAGTTGAAAAATACAGTAGTATTCTAATGCCCATCAAGAATTCATAATAATTCATAAAGAATCATCCACTGAACTGGTTCTTTAGGGAACCAAAAGTGAGTCTTCTATGGCATTGCTCCAGGAAACCCCTTTGGCACCTTGTTAAACTGTTCTTTAACTCTAATACTGTAATGCAGCTGAATTTTTAGCCACATTCTCACTTATTCATTTGCACTGCAGCATTTTTGCATACCCCTCCACGATACTTAGATTTAACAGTGAGACCCACAGTTCTATTCCAGCTTTGGTGCTTTGCTCAAGAATACTATGACATCCAGCAGAGCAGTATTTGTAACTTCCCACACCTCCTGCTAACACATAGTATTTATTTATTTATTTATTTATTTATTTATGTGCTTGTGTGCGTGTGCACATGCAAGCATCTAGTGGTTTTAGTGCAAGATGACCGTTTCAGTCTATATGCAGTCTTAAAAGCTTAAAAGAAAAGGCGCCACATGGAACCATAAAGCGTTCTTTGGAGCCATGCCCCAGACAGCCCATTCCCTAAACAACATTTCAATGGATAAACCATTTCATTAGCTTAGATGTGAATGTGAAGAAGTTCCACATAATATAGAGGCTCCATACAAAGTAAATCTTTGTCTTGGAACAGAACAGCCAAGAGCCATTTAGGACCCTTTATTTTTCACAGTGCGGACTATGGCATTTCTATCCTTGCCTACGCTTTTAAAATAATTGGTGTAATGTCAACAACACTTTTGGTTCCCTTTTCATGTTTTTTTTTTAGATTACATGCAGGTGTGAAAAACCTTTTTAAAGATCCTCCACATAAAGCAAAGGACATACATTATAAAGCATAATCGATTTCAACACAACGCTACAAAGAAAACACAATAAATAAATGCCAGTTGTTGTTGAAAGACTTGTTTTCATTTTATGTTTCTCAAATTCTGAGCCCATCAAATATGTAATAAAAACCCTGATCCAAATCTAGTGCAAATTATTATATTTTTATATATTTCTTTCAAGGGGGGGTTTGCTCTTGACATTGGTGGGGATCTATGTATCCGCTATGTAATTGATGAAATATATAATGTTAAATTAACTGACAGTTGGCAGATTGTTGTGCAGTTCATTTCAAAACCATGTTATTCAAAGCTACAGACGATGTTAGCCTGCTGTATGCTGTGCGGCAGAGCCTAGCATCGCCATAAACATTGTTATGATGGAGTAATTTCATTAGTGAACTTTACTTTAAGTGACATACATGTTTCTTTGAAAAACAGCTCATGTCCACCCTCTTCTTTTTTGCTGCCATCCTCACTCGTTTTTGACACCCATGTGTCTCTCATGTTGTACCCGGGTCTTGCACAGTGAGTCTCATATGACTGGAAAGCTTCCCTTCCAGTTTTGGCACTGCTAACAACCAAAGATAGCTACAGAGTCTCACATGACAGCAGATAAAGGCACAGCCAATCACACTGTCCGTATGACTCGAGTAGAGAATGTGATTTAACCCTTTCTGCATCTCTAGGTTAATGAGACGTTGACCGATCTGGTTTTTTTTGGAGGGGATCAAATTATTGTTGGGGACAATTCAATAATCGCTGGATATTGGTGGGGACACGTCACTTGCGTTCATGCTAATGCTACATCTTGGTTTCTTTTTCTCAGCAATTGCTTCTTGGCAGCTACACATCTTTTTAGATCCAAAGTGTTGAGCTGTCCTCTCGCAGTGAAGGGATACACAGAAACGTGTTGAGTGAAGTTTGATTTTCTCCTTTCTTTCAAAGCTAAAGCATGGAACTCTAAGTGTGGTTTATCTGATGGTGATAGTTTTGTTGCTTTACCAGATCTTTCAGGGCTGCTAGGAGTCCCGTTTGCATTTCTCTTTTAATTTTTATTTTTAGGTCTGTTCAGCAATTCCAGATAATTACTATAACTGGACATCCAACACTAGAGTTTTTTTTAGGTACAGGATTTTTTTCACAGCAAGAAATGCTACGTTATTTTGCAGTAGCTTTGCAATGAAAGTAAAATGAAGCTAAGATCTTATTCCTCTGCTTAGAACAAGAATAAGAATAAGGCAAATAATTGTGGGCATTTGTTTCTATTGAGAATTTCTAGCGAAACAAAAAGGTGTGGAAAGGTCTGTCCCGTGCACATGTATTTAAGAAGTTGTTCACAAGGTCAGAAGCACTGATTTGTTTGGCATTGATCTCTCTTGCACAACACATTCCATTCTAGTTCTTCCTGCATTTGAATAATATCATACATGCAGTCAGATTCTGGACTCTTATGTAAAGTCTCATAATAACTGAAACATTACAATGTGCTTCAGTCACAGGAAGTTTGATATCACTGATAGGCATGTTCTATTTTCAGCTACAAGCCTGTTCTTTTGTTAATGGAGTACATTAACATTCATGTAATGTACATCAGTGAAAAAAAATATTTGCAGGCCTTGACTTTACAAAGGTATAAGGAACATTAATGTGGTAGTTACACTTGGCTTCAGGGGACAGTGTTGTTCTGCCCTTGAGAAATAATTGCAGCTTCCGAAGCTCTGCAGTGATGAAACAGTCTGGGGCTCCGTTTGTGTGTGAGTCCTGGCTTAGATCACAACCGTATGAATCTGCACAAACTCCAACATCCAACAGAAACAATTGAAAGGGGCTTAGCGTTAACTCCCTCCCAAAATACATTGCATTGCGAATAGAGGTATTTGATTATTGCTGTGTAAAAAAGAAACCAGAGAAACACTGGCCATACATTTCAATACCATTTGTAGCATGCTGTCATTGAACAGGCCTTGTCTACCCTTGAGAGAGACCCAGCACCAACTTACGGGTCATTTCATTACTGTATTAGCTTAACTGACCAAAAATCATTGCACTCGGGTTCCATTCTCTTTTTGATGACACGCACCTCAGTCCCCTTAAAATAAAGTCTACATTAAAATAGAACTACTCCATCTGGTAGCTTTTCGGGACCCTAAGCTGTCTAAATTCAGAGTTTTACTGGCGAATTGCATACTACTGATGACTGGATGCTCGTAAATTACAATTAAACCTGAAGCTTAAAGGTGACGTGCCAGTCTAACACTAGTGTATACGCTGTATAATTGTCATTTCTTAGTCTTCTCTCATTACAATACTCAGCATACATTACTCAGATACAGCACACAGTCACTCAGAAAGCCTCTTGCACTAGAGTCCATGGTAGGAACTGATGTTTATTAAAGATGTAACAAGGAATCCTTTTTTCATTTCGCTCACAGTGACTCTTTAAAGGAGACATATGGAAAACTATCCTTCCTATGTCAAGTGGGGGCTCATTAGAATAATACCGTCTTTATCTCCACTCAAGATTTCAGAGCTACTTCTGTACCTCTCGCTAAACGCTTTGAGTCTGACATGAAGTTAAAGTCAGTGACTTATTCGCTGCCTGAATTTTCATGTTCCACCTTAAATGGTGCAGCACTTACACTTCTGGCCCTTTAGGCAACTGCTGTTATTGACTCCATTTAAGGTAGAATTTAAACTAGTAACTGACAAATTGAGTTTGACTGCTTTTCCTATCTGGGTTTATCTGTTACACATTACAAGTTTAATAAGCTCCACATTTTAATGTACTTTTTTTTTCAATTTTACATGCTGCATGATTTTTTTACAGTGTATTTAAAAATAAAATGCACTTTGCTTTTTTGGCCATTTAGCACTAATGCTAACAGATAATAACAGATAATATATTAACCGTAATTTTTCTAGAAAATTCCTGGCATTACTCACTGCAGAATCCAATAACCATCCAATAACATTAACACTATAACCTTTGACAGTTAGATGTCTGTAAGATAAACTTCATCTTATTAACAGTTGAATGACAAGAGAGTAAAATGATGTGGTAAAGATGATGACTGTAGACTAGTGTTTTGTTCTATGGCAGTCTGAAGCCATACTTGCCTTGGCATACCCCCAGAGGGATAAGCAGCGGTTCGTTATAATTTAAACAAACAGCCATTCAAACCAGACGTTCTGAACAGAGAAGGAGGTGAGCTGAGGTGCCTGATCCTTCTGGAATTTTGACCAACGCATGGTACAGACTTGAGCTATATTCACTCGTGCAAAAGGGGTATAAGCAGCATGACAAAGCAATTATTTATAAAATGTATATAAATCATGCTTGGAATTCGCAAAAAAGTTTGCTTAGCTAATTACTTCCCTGAAGCTAGCCTAGCTGAACAAAGCAAGCACCCCCACCCCCCCAAAAAACACCCCTCATTGTTCCCTCCTCCATTTATGTAATGTGGGTGCCACACACTTCAGAGTGGTGAAGTGAGGTCGGTGAGGACATGTTAAAAACAGTACTGGAATGGAGGGTTGGTTGGTGTGAAAGTTTCTGACGGGTACCATGTGAGCTCAGTGTACTTCTCACCACATTGCAGCAGTAATCAGTAATTCCAGCACACATTCATTGATTCCATCACCCTCAAACTACCACCTCTAATTGCGACGCTGCTGAGAAGTATTTCAGTTTACATCAACACGCAGCAGCGTTTCTTAGTACGTCTGTAACAAAGTGCAGTAAAGTCAATCACGCTTGTATGGGTGCTTGTATGTTTTTAGCAGAACAGACAAGGATGTCATTCGAGTGAGTACAATGTGAAGAAGACACATGAACACATTAATCAGAAAACATACAACCATCATGTTCTTTCTGCTTCTGTGAGCACGGGGCAGCCAATTTTGCTGCATGAGTTCAAGGCCTTTCCAGGCTACCTCTGGGAATGTGCACTCAGGACGCTTCTTGAAGAGCAGCTAATGTGCTGCAACAAGCCCGTATCCTACGATTCAGTCTGACAGGATGACTGTGCCCCGTGTGGCTTCTTGCTTTTTACTGTACACTCTGTGTCTTACCCAGAGTGACCTGTGTTGGTTGGATGGTGTGTTATGTAAGAGATTGGACTACGCCTGACTCAATAGGTTGAGACGTTGTGGCTATAATAAACAGACTCTTAAGGACAGAATGTAGAGGAAAGGTCTAGTGACTGAGAGAACAGATATAATGAAATTTCTTATCATAAATAAGATTTCTTATCTGTGGGGTTAGCTGTTACCGGAGCAATAAATGCATTGTCACTGTTTGCTTAATAGTAGAACTTAAATAAGCTTTGTTGAGCATTCTAAAACGTTACCATACAAACGCACAGTTAGTACAAACTAAATGATCCTTACAAATGTCATGGATAACATCAGTAAGGGCTTGCTAAGAGCAGCATCATGAATTCTTGCGTCCCCAATATCAACAAGCTCTATCTATCCAATCAGCCTTTGCTTAGCATAGCTCTAAATGGCTGGTACTAAGAGGACTGCTATAAGTCATGTCCGCTTCTATCCAAACAATCATTTCCTGCATCAGCACAGAGTTTATGCCCAGCCATGCATCATGGTTTATTCTCTGCTTGCTGCAAGCCTTATATAGGCACTTGTAACCCCTATTACTTAGAGAACAATGAGCTTTCTCGTGGATAGATGTGCACTGAGCGAGGTAAATGTCACGCCTAAGCCAGATAGATGGGCACTGACGTTGTAAGATGCTGGAATCCCGAAGACCAATGCTTAGGTGCCTAGACTACACATGCATGAGAAGAGAGCTGACAAATATGACTTAGAAATGTTTATTCTTGTGAAGTATATATACATGATGAAATTGACATAGGGATAGCAGTGTTGCTAACTGTGCTCGCAAAGTCTGATGTCTTGCAATGTGCCAACTGTACTAAGTTAAACAGATTAAACAGATTATATAATTATAGTCAGCTTTTGGTGAGGTTCTTTAAAAATGTATCTTAGTGCTGTTTGCCTGTTGATAATAGAATCTGTAAATAATGCAAGGCATTACTACTTTTCACCTACATAATATTTTTTATTTTCTACTACTTTTAAATTAACTCTCTTTTTGTGTGTGTGATGTAGAACTGTAGAAAAGGGGGACAATCTTAGGATTAGCCAAATCTAAGTGGCGCAAAATAGGCAATTATTTTAAATATACAGGTGAGAATCTGTACAGTGTAAATTGTGTGAGTTATCATTCTGTAAGACAACTGGTAGTAAGTTCATTCACATTTATCTTAAACATCTGTACATAAAGCTCGGCACGGAGAAGATCAGTAAGCACTCAAGTAGTTTTTTTGTGGTATCATTGAAAAAGAAGAAACAGACTGCAAAAGTAGGTTGTCAGTTAAGATAATGAAGAATAAATATATTACAACGGATTCAATACAAAATACCAACAGGAAAGAATTTGCTACTAAGAATGTCTTACCTGCCTGCATTTGAGCCTTGGCTGTGTTAAGTGTATGCTGCCATTATTAAGTGTAATGTATACCAGCCTCTCTGTTGTTCTACATCAAACATAAGAAAAAATTCAGTTGTGGAATGTAATGAGATTACATTATTAGTGGTACATTACATGTAATCAGTAACTGGTACCAGATAACACTAACATAACATAAACTCCATAGAAGCAATTATTGTTACTGTAAAGGTGACAGTCAACTAAACAAAGCTGCTTACAAATGTTTAGATCATGTAGATGACCACAGAAAATCACAAGGTGTGCTAGTACTACCATATTTGTCTGTAATCTAATTCATTATCTGTAGGTATCACAGAATACATGATACATCTTTTGAATACTGATTATGCAATTGACCTGAGCAATGGGGCAGTGTTATCAGATATTGTTGATGATGGTCAAGTGACCTAAAAGTGACTATAAATGGCAAAAGAAACTGAATTTCTAATTGACCATTAAATGGCTTATAAATATGTTGAAAAATGTAGGGTTTTGTTTAAGAAGCGTGTGGGTGCGTTCCCCTGTTGTCAGATTTTTTTTTTCTAGGAGAGAAAGAGTTTGTTAAGAAGCTGCATATTATGTTTTTCCTGCCATGTACTATAGCTTCACTGCTTAACGTGATACCTACTATTTAACTTAACTTTAGGTTTACTTTGATTGCATGGAAATAAAAATGAAGTGCTTTAGAACTAGTTTCAGTGTGACTGGCTTTTACTATAGAGCAGCTAGCTCATCTGATCCCTGCCTAGACCAGAAATGGAATCAGAAAAATGTAATAAATTATAGTAAATTATATGCACATGTATTTTTTTTACACTATTTTACAATTAAAACAGAGTTAGTATTTTCTGTACAACTTATGTGTTTCAGTGGTTAGGTGACATCACTGCTTGTAGTCTGTTGTTCCACCAGTAACCACTATTAGCAAATCATGAATAGATCAGCACCAGAAGGGCAATGTCTATTACAACAACAGCTAAAATAGTTTTTGAAAGATCTTAGGTCACTCAACATTATTATTTAATACGCGGTTTGATTTAAGATTTTCATTAAAACAGTTAATGTTCAAAAAAGCATACATATTAAAAACAAAACAGAAAGTAGTCATAAAAGCATAAGAGCATAATCAATTATTGCCCTGGTGGATTGTTGTTACATGTATTCCATAGCAATTTAAGTGTGATTACAGTAAGTCCTAGAAGGTAATTGTTAATGTTGCTGATCTATAGATGCAAAAATGGTACAAAACTAGGTTCGGTTATACTTTAGAATGTCACAGAGGATTTTTAACAGACGGTTAAATTATTCATAAACTGTTGAAGCTATTAAATATTTAACAACAGTGTTAGGATTAGGGTTAGGGTCTGGTTAAGGTTTATGGCAAGGACAAAAGGTTTTGTTTTTGACTAGATTTTGGGTTGAGGTTAGGGCCGAGACTAGCAGTGGCAATTTATAATGTGTCTAAAACTCACTTACATGTTCAACATGTCTCTTTAACATCCATAATAAACTCAGAGAACATAAAGTATAATAACATAAAAGCAGAAATGAAGTAGTGATAACTGTCATTAGGACAGTACGATCAACATCTCAAATTGTAACAAAGGGTGGAACAGATATCAAAAGGTTTAGATTGGTACAACCAAATCTGCACAGGCAGGATTTCACAAACTAGCAAAAAGGAATCCAGAGCATATCATCAGTGTCCAAAGAAAAATATGTATCTCCATTTTTTTATTGGTTTTTATTTTTCTAAAATAATTAATTAGAACACAGCAGCTGTCATTGTGTGGAGGTGAGCAGAATAATAGAAATGCTCCGAAATATTTTTAAAAATCTAGTTCCAGTTGAATACTAGTTTTATTAAAAGTGAAGAAGGTTGTTCCTTTCTCCTGTAAAGTTCTATTTTAGAAATACTTGTTTTTGCTGGACCTTTGCGAATAGCATGACACACATATAGTATTCAATATGGCTGCCTTTAAGATACCATGTTTAGGACATGCTATTGCTGGGGTATTCAGATACATCATTTTATCTTTGGTTTCTGAAATAAAAGGGGTGTTCTGAGATTTTTGACTCACTCGCTATATATATATATATATATATATATATATATATATATATATATATATATATATATATATATATATATATATACCCAGTGCAATTATCCATGACACCTGGGATATATTGCACTGGAGGTCAGTGCATTCCACTTTGCCTCTTTTTCGACCTGCAATGAATTGAGATATCCATCACCTTGGCTGCAGCATGTCCTCCCTACAACCCTTTCTAAAGCACATGCACACATACTTTCTGCCTCATTAAAACAGATGGTGCCATTCATGTGACCCATGGATGCTCTGATGTAACAGTTGGGGTCCACCAACGTGACAACTGTCCCTTGTATCCCCCATTAATGATTACCCGTGGAGCCCTGCCAGTCCATTCAGCCAGTCTTTCCCTACATCCAATTTACACAGCCTTTACCAACAGGCGCGGCTAGGACTCCTCTGTAATTGACCTTGTTTCCTGTGGTCTGTAATCATGGATTGAAAGGAAATATTGACAGCTGACTGTCACACTCTTGACCTCCCCTGGTACCATTATCAAGCATTGATTAGCAGTCGGATACTGACTGTGATTCCTCTAGATTACACTGCAGAGTTGTGGCACTGGGGGTCAGAAAAGTACAATTCAAGAGGAGATCCCCTTTAAAGCTCTTTAGATCTCCCAAACAAAACCGTATACATTTCAACATCTCAGTTTGAGATAGAGGCCTTTTCTCACCCATTTTAAATCCCTGAACAAACAGAAAGAAATATCTGCTTCAGTGAGCAGGATATATTCTTAAAAAGAAAGTTCTTTGCTTGATATATGATTCTTGGAAAAACCTTGGTTGGCATAGAATCTTTACATTGTGTGGCAATTCCTTAAACTTTGGGTTTTTAAGGTTCAGCACACTACTACAGTTCACTAATTCTTTATTTAAAAGATTTCAGGAAAACTTTTTCAGGGAACCAATAGTCTCTCTTTATAGTGGCTCTTTAATGGGGTTGCTTAAGATCAGGGAACTCTGTGTTCTGGGGATTCCTGATCTAAAAATTGTCTAGATGTAAAAGAGACAGAAATCTCCACGGTTCATCTAATACTGCTAAAATCATTAGTTACAGCAGAATGGAGTGTTTTCTTCAATTCTCAACTGCTATTAAGAGGCCTTTATAAAAAAAAGAATTTCATTTATTTTGTCTGCATAACTTTGTCTATACTGACTTGTTACAACTCTTCTATTACTGGTGAAAACTGTCTGCACTGTTAAACTGAGCTGCCACTGGTTTGAATACGTTCTTTAAATAAAGCCTATGATTATTGTTTTTAAGAAAATGATACTAGAGTGGTTTGATGTGAAATGGTTCATTGCATATAAACTGATTTATGGTGATGATACGAACCAGGAGTCACAGTGTGTGCAAAATATAGCCATTTAATTTACTACCCAAAATTACCAGAGAGCCTACACACCACACATCTTCTGAAAATGTATATATTGATGAAAGTAAAACAATGGTACACCATAAAAAACATCTTTGGCAGCTAGTTTATCTTGCATGCATTCTCTTTTTCTCTATGCCGAGAATGAATCTAAAAGTATGTTTTGGATCAGAACCTTTAGCATCAGGCAGCGTATTCATAACAGTTTTGTGTAATAGTTTTTTGTGAGTGAGCTTTTCAGAGGCATTCAACACTTCAGACGTCTGGTACCTCTCGCCACCACTGTAAACAAGTCTGACTCACATCAAACAGCTCTGAATTGCTTTGTTTGCATCTTATCCATTGAATTATGCAGATAACTTAAAAGCTGGTGAATTTCCCTTTTAAATTTTTTTGTGATACTAAAAATAAGCAACGTTTGGTGCTGTAGTAAATTGAGGGAAGAGTCAAACACGAAACAGCATCTTTTTCGCAACTACATGAGCCCTAGAAGCAGGATCCCGTCTGCGTTGCATTATTTCCTTCTTTGTTTATCTTGCGAAATGACAGCAGTTTAAGCTGACAGTTCCACTAAACGCAATGAGTGCAGACCTCTGTGTTTCGAATCATTGCATAATGAGCCAAATATATCTTAGAACGAGCCATTACATAATTCAGCAAAGTGAAAGCATTTGTTGACACAAGCTCATCAGTTTGGGCAGGGGAACGGAAGCAGCTCTCTCCTTTTTGCAGTCGCCCACACAAACACATAAAGTCCATTAGAGCACTGCTTGAAGGAGCTGTTGAAAAATGCCAGCGCTAAAACACGCGGTTCAGGCCAGTTCACCATCTTTCTGTTTCCTCCCCGGCCCCGGCAATAGAGGCATGCTCTCCGGTATTGAATCTGTCACTGTGCTCTCAGCCTAGGAGTTTGCCTTTTGTGAGACTAATTAGCTTGTCTATTGCCTGCTAAATCATGATAGAGCACCCAGCAGTAGAGCAAGGAGAGAGAGAGAGAGAGAGAGAAAACAGAAAAAAGACAAAACATAGGACACACTGCCCTGGATTCAATCAAGCTCCATCAGAGAATACAATTTAACCAAAATGCAGCAGTGGAGACCGCATTCCTGCTGAATCTCATTTCTTTTCCATTTCTTCTGTATTAAGTTGATTAACTTTGTCCAGGCTTTGTCAAAGTTTTGATTGAATTCCAGATTTCCAACCAAAACTCATTGACATCCAAAATTCCATATTCTCCTTATCAACGTCCTAGGTAAGCAGCCTTTCAAGAAACAGCCGTGAAAAAAAGAAAGAGAGTATTTAACAAAGACTGGCATTTGCACTCATGTGAAAGGACAAATGCACTTGAACCTCGTTTAACAGGTTTTAAAATTGACCTTGCTTCTGTCTCCTACCTTTGTGCGCTCTCAGAACTTAAGCCGTGGCTTAGCACAGAGCACCATTACGGTGGCGGAGATATGCAGGCTTATGCTTGAGACCTCCATCAAAAAAACCTGTAGCCTCCACTTTAGCAGTGGAGTGTTTCACTCTAAAGGGAAATGGAGATTAAAATCCTGTAACACATTTTGAAGTGTTTTACTGAAATTGCTTTCAAAAGAAGCTCTATGACCTCAGACAGCTCATCGAAGGAAGGGTGGAGGTGAAGGGTGGAACATAGCAGCAGGTCAATGTTTTACATTCTGAAACCACTCAGCCACACTGGATAGCATTCTTAGTAAGGAACCCAAATATTTTGAGACGGGAAAGCAAATAAAAAAGAATACACTGCAACATATTTCAAACGTAAGGATGCCTGTTGTTTGCCAAGGGGTGATGCTAATGACATTCTGTCTAATGGGAGTCACATGTTACTTTGTTATTGAAATAATAATAATTAAGAAACCACATGCTGCAATTAGCATGATATATTAAAGTAAATATTAGTCACTAACAGTGCACTCACCAAGCACTTCATTAGAAACTTCTTGTATCTACACTGTTCTTGTACTGTCCATTTAATCAGCTCCACTTACCCTATAGGAGCACTTAGTACAGACCACCACAGACCAAGTACTATTTAGGTGGTGGATCTGCCCACAGGACGCTGTTGTCTTTGGTTAGTGGACCATTCTCAGTTGACACTGATGTATTTTAAAATTCCAGCAGCACTGCTGTATCTGATCCACTCACGCCAGCAGTACACACACTAACATATCACCACATCATCAGTGTCACTGCAGTGTTGAAAATGATTTGCCACCCAAATAATCTTTGCTATGTATAGTTCCTTAACACTGAAGAACAGGGTAAAAGGGAGCTAATGAAATATGCAGAGAAACAGATGGACTACAGTAAAAGCAAATAAACAAAAAGGACAATGAGCGTAAAACAAGGTTATTCAACTCATTGTCCCCTCCAGGAATCTGTTTTTGCTTCTTCGTTTAATACAGAAGCAAGACATGCTGGAAATAGTAACAAGCCAGACGAGTTTAATATGGAAGGCAACTCCTGTTTATTCATTACATCTGTCATTGCTGTAGGGCCATCCAGAGTCTACTGTTTTGAAGCATTGGCAGCTGCTCTGCTTAGCCACTGCCGAAGACCCTCAGCTTCACTCTCAGTTTAAACAATGGTGTGATGAATAATAATTAAATATTTACAGATAGTGTTATACCCAAATGCACTGAATTGAATCAAATATCTGGTAACATTTGATGTGAAGGTGACCTTTATAACACATGCATGAGATAACAACCATTAAGCAATATTTTTTTCATTAGCAACTTGTGTTGCCAGTATTTGCTTTACATTGGTAAAAGATGTTTTATGAGGTGAATGGACATTGATTACATTTATAACACTATTGTGAACTTTAATTTCCTAGTAATATATAAATTCTATGTAATTCAAAGTACAATTTCAAGAAGATCTATTCAGCTACACACATGAACAACTAACTCTCTGCAACCACACAGATTTCCTGATCAGAAGTTGTTTTGCAACAGCTGTAACAACTTAATGCTTTCACTTTTCATGATTAAGTTCATGCAAAAATAATAGGCTTTACATAGAAAGGTTTGTCGAGCCGCTGGTGGTAACACTAGAAACTTACTCCATCACCTCAGCAGAAAACGTGTTGGAATATCAAGAATAATCAAAAGCCTTCATTTAAAGCCTTAATGTTTTATATTCTATGTACACCTGACTGCAAAATATGCCATGCAAAAAAATAAATACAATTTTATATATATATTTATATATATATTTACGGTAAAACCACCACAATCGTAACATTTTATACAAACTTTTGGAAAAAGATAAGTCCAATAAATCCTGATTACCTAATGTTTGAACATAAAATGGACTGTGCGTGTTTGTGTGCACATCATTCCATCTTCACACCAAGTTTCCTCACTTCTGTTAACATGAACACAGGTTTTTAGGTTTCAAATGATCTGACATGACTCATGAGGGATTATTTTACAACCGGACCAAAAAAACACAGAGTAAAGTAAGGGGAAGAATGGAGTTTGTCAGCAGACAAACATGTACATGCCACTGAGAGGGGAGGTCAGTGTGATGTGTGAATGTTTTTGATTGGTCAACTTGGTGGAGGGGGGAACATGCTGATATATTACTGGTTATTATATGCTGTTGGCGCACAGTGGCACAAACATCAGACAGCATTTAGAGGTGGACAGAAATCACTACACTTCGATCACAGATTACGGAGAAACAATAATTTCGTCCATTGAATAATTTGACACAATTGATTATGCTTAATGTGACTAAGGACACAAGCTAACAAGGCGTAAAGGTTTATTTTGATTTTAAATATTGTGGATATTGTATGTAAATGAAAGTTTATGATGACATAAAAAAAATGACAAAAAATCTATAAGGTCCTATATTCTGCTTCCTAGACCGCCCCCCTGCCCCAGTAAACGTGTCAGTCATGAACCTGAGGGCCGACTCAGCAACAGTGTCCTGGGAGGTGCCAGAAGGTGATGTCATCATTGGCTTCTCTATCCTGCAACAGGTACGTATTAAAACTCATCTTTAGCAGATCTCAAGGAGACCGTTATTTTTTTTTTCGTTTATTTATATAATAAGCTGTAAAAGGTGAAAAGGTTTAAACCTGCCTTTGAACAAGAGACATAATAGGACTCATTACTCGAATGTTGGCTGAAAATGATTCCAATATAGTCCTGTTCAAATATGAGAAGATGAGAGTTGACTTATGTTGTTATATGCTGTATGTCCAAAAGTTTGTAGACACTTGCTCATCCAACGTTTATTCTGGAATTAAAGGTATTAACAGATAGTTTGTCCCCTTTTTGCTTCAGTAACAGCCTCTACTCTTCTGGGAAGTCTCTACTGTAGATGTTGGAACATTGCTGTGAGGATTTGACTACATTCTGCCACAAGAGCATTAGTGAGTCAGGATAATCAGTTCTGTATATCAACTCTAAAGTATTGGAAGAAGCTCTATCGCTACTGAGAATGCAGTCCACAGCCCAATGCTGGAGTTTTGTTACCCTTGTAACATAAAGACCTTAAGCTCATGTGCTGCTGCTGAAGATCATCCTATTCCTTTGACAGTGCGTATCTATGGAGATTATAAAAGCTAACGATGCATAATTGAATGTTTGTGTCGGCAGTGGGTTCAGTAGCTGATTTCACTAGTTGCAAGATCTGCCTGGACTCATAGTTGAAATAATTAAATGAATAATTATAATTGGTATAAGTGTTTTTATATCAGTGTTAATTCATATACTATACTGCCCATTACTGCTTTGCTTTGGTGGGAAAGTCTTAGCTGACGGTTCTCCATATAAGCGGAATATCTGTCATGCAGAATGTTCTAGTACTCAACAAAGAATCCTTCAATATATCACTTCGTCACCATATATTTGAAACTGTATGACACTTGTTTTTCCTTTTATTTGATTTATTTTGTTGGTTCTTGAGGAATGTATTCATTTATACACATCACTGAAAGACAACTTCTGTGTTTGTTTGAAATATGTTGTAACATTCTGAAATATAGAAATATTTGGCAAGGACTGTAAATCTGTCGGTGCTTTATTTTGAAGATTAGCATAGATGCTTACATAGCCGCATGCATTATTCAAGTACTGTTTATTCTCTCCAAGTGACAGAATGCATTCCATATGCAACCAATCACAGATATAGCTGTACATCATGTTATGCAACAGGCTGTCTCTAACTCTGGTAATAGCTTGGTGAGCTGTGTTCTTGGATCAATGTATTATTCATTACTGAGGAACTTAATGAGAACCTCCATCAAACTCCTCCACACCTACCGGCTGCCTCAGGGTGACAATGTAGACTGAAGTGTTCTGGACCCATTTAGAGAACAGCGCTATATCCATAAATGCGAGGCATTTAGTTAAATGCAATGCTAAAGCGAAAAAGCCCCATTGTGTATATTAGGCCTTAAAGAAAACTTGCTGAGGGGGTCTAAACATGCAATTATAGTGCATTAAGAAAAAAAAATGCACTTAGTTGCCATTATGAGTTGCAGGCGGTAAAGCATAAAAAAGTAAGTATGCGAGAGCTGCTCTACCCCAAACTCTAATAACATTTTTCAAGAAAAGTGAAGGGGCGGAGAATAGCTGACACTGGAGGGTACTTCAGTTTACCAGATCCAATCTAAGTAAATGCAAAGCCTTCAGCCAAGTTGGCAAGAGGCCTAAAGTTTTTTTTTCTACTAGAGTGAGGTGTTCCGATCTTGGTAATGGGATAAAAAAAGGTGGTTCCTACATGTTTAGAATTAACAGTATAGCAAAATAGAGAAATGCTGATTAAGGGTCTCTGCCATTTTAGAGACAGGATGGCCACATGCAGCGGTTTATCCGGGAGGTGAACACCACCAGCAGGGCCTGTGTGCTTTGGGATCTGGAAGAGGAGACAGACTACATAGTCCAGGTCCAATCTATTGGCTTATATGGGGAGAGCCAGGCCAGCAAGCGTGTCCACTTCAGAACCCTCAAGAAGTCTGACCGCTTTCCTTCCAACAGCTCCAACCAAGGTACTGTCCAATCTCCTCAAAAGGTTTCTGTTGTTGCAACAATTGCGGAACCTTATTTGGTGCTACGTATTGTTGCTGTCCAAACAAGTATCTCCAATATAGAAACTTTACAAAAGATCTTAAATTTTTCTTTACTTTTTATGTAAGTTAATGCAAAAAGGTTTTAGAAATAGTAATTTTAAAGCGTTACTACTGGTCCATTTATCATGAAACTTTCTCAGGATATAAAGAAGAGCTGCTGCGTTCACATAAGATGGACTAAATTGGAGATACATATATTTTTACAATGTGTACAGTACAGCGCAAAGATCTGAGCTCACTGTTTAGGATAAAGTGAAAACAGCTATATCATTATTTATTCTCAGATGCTCTCTGCGTCTCTCTGAGTTTTCAAAACATAATGTTAAAAAAGGTTTTAAAAAATATTAAATGAGAAAGAGAAATATAGTACTTAAAGTTTTCATCTTTAAAAGGTCTATTAGCAAACTTCAGATCTGCAAGTGTTTCTGTCCAACCTTTCACTGTGAGAAGGATGTTTATCTGTCAAGAAGTCATTAATTAGAAAAAAAAAGATAAAAAAGAAGAACATTTGCAAATCAGACAAAGAAGCTGCTGGTGTTCTCAGAACAACGGACTGACCACTATAGAGTCCAGACCACAACACCACAGAATGTTTGTTAGAGTACTTACTTAGTGTGTTAGTGTATGTTAGACTGGTATGAGTTGATCAGGATCAACTCACAGTGATCCTCACTCACTGTGGAACTCATTGTGGATCACAGTGAGTGATCACTCAGCAGTGATCCTGGAGTTTTTAAACAGCCCACAGCTGGACTGAGAAAAGTCCACCAACCGAAACTATGCAGCCAACAGCTTACTGCAGTCAACACAAATTGTGTAGCAACAGATGAGCTACTGTCTCTGATTGTACATCTACAAAATAGACCAACAAGGTAGGTATGTCTAATAGAGAGGACAGTGAGTGGACACAGTGCTTAAAAACTCCAGCAGCACCTCTGTGTCTGATCCACGTATACCAGCACCACACACTAACCACCACCACCACCACCACGTCAGTGCTGAGAGTGATCCACCTCCCAAGCAACACATTTTCTGTGGGGGTCCCGACGTCTAAAGAACAGGGTCAACTACAGAGAGCACCTGTGGTAAGTAGAGCTGATAAAATGAATAGTGAGCGTAGATAGAAGGCAACTGGACCTAATAAGGTACTCAGTGAATGTAGATGAATGATAGACTCTGACTTTTACACAGTGCTGTAGAACCATTTTTCTAAAGAACCATTTACAACAACTTATCATCATGAAGCATAATTGCAACCAGCCATTTAAGCATTCAAATGGTTCAAATTCTTTAATAATGGTTTATGCAAAGTCTAATTTAGATTCATGTCTATCTTTTTTAAGATTATTTTTGTGGTGCATAATGTAAACCTGTTTTCTCTTGCAAGGCAAATATAATTCAACCATTGACAAAATAATTCTCAAACACTAAAATGTCTTTAAACTGGTTATTAGACTTTATATTTTTAGCTCAGTCCTGAAAACCTACTCTTCCTTATTTTTCATTGCTCTAAAAGAGTTGAATCTGCTTATCAGCTAATTATCAACCCTTTCAGGAGCTGAACCAAATGCTCTATTGATCATTATATACATTTATTCTGAAGCTGCTCTCACAGAAGTCATTTGCACCGACTTCAAAAATGAATCAATGCAATGAAGTGTTACAAAATTAATTAGATAGTCTGATGAATCAGTGTGTCAGAAGTACAGTGCTGCTTGGAAGTTTGTGAACCTCTCGTCATTTGGCAAATTTCCATATGAATGTGATCTAAAATATGAGCAGATCCTTATTTTATATTAGGTCATAACAACAGATGAAGAGATGCCAATAAAGCAAATAAGACAGTTATATAGTTGTTGGACCTCACAAAATGACTTGTGCTTATTTATCAGTGCTCATTAGTCTGGAAGACTTTTCAAAACAATTCCTGCTGAGTTTGTACTCAACTTTGACACATAGTGGTTTGGGTCGGTGCTGCTGCTACTGAACGAAAACAGCTTGCCATCATTTGGTGTAGCTTTAAATTCTGAATTGTATTAAGCAATTGCACAGGAGAATGTTATGGTACACATCCATGAACTGAACCTCAACAGAAGGTGGACAGTGACCCTAGAACACTAGTTAATCTAAAAAGAAGAAGCAGAAGAAATGTTGCATTTTGGAATGGTTAAGTCAAAGTAGAGAGCTTAATCCAATAAAAATGTTGAGGCAGAACCTAAAAAGTGGTGTTTCTACAAGAAAGCTTCACAACATAACAGAGCTGAAGCAGTTGGTAAGGAGGAATGGGTCAAGATTTCTCCAAGTCAGCATGCAGGGCTGATCAACAGTTATAGGAACCATTTAAATAAAATCATTGCTGCTCAAGCACCGGTTCCTGAATAGAAAGATTTCCATATCTTTAAACATTATATTACTTGGTTTGGTAAATGAATGATAAATGTTTGTGTTCTTTGTTTAATTGGTATCTCTTTGTCTATTGTTATGAGTTAAATGAAGGTCTGATGATATTTTAGGTCATACTAATGTAGAAATTCACAAATTGATAAAGGGTTCACAGACTTTTAAGTATGCATGTTTCAAATCATGCAAACTCTAAGCAAAACTTGCTTCTGAACCTAATTTGAATGACCCAGTTTTTGTATTCCAGTGGAAAACACTAAGATCAGATTTTGCATTTCCCTGGTGACCGCTTGCCAGAATCACTGAACTGAAGTTTACAGACACTGCATGCCTGGTTGGACTAAAGAATTGTTTACTAACATACTATAAAAAGCTCAACTAATCAGCTAGTCATTAATGATATGTTATTTATATTTATGTGTACAAAGTGGTTCAGATTTCAAAGAATCTTCCGATTTTAAAACTCTTTTTCTGTATATTATTTCATTATTGATGCAGTCATACTTGACCGCAGGTGCATATCCATTTGTGCTGCAGCTTCTGATCAGTTTCCCTTCACTCAGTGGAAAACATTTCATATTCTCAGTGTAGCTACGCTGATGAATGCATCTCCATGTGGCAGGCCGAGCCAGCTGAGCGCATTATCAACAGCGTGTTCTGTAAAGCTGCACTTTATTTAGAAAAGCAGACTTGCTGTGCTGTATTGAAGCAGAAAAAAGAAAAAAAAAAGAAAAGAAAATAAGAAAAAAATAAATAATTTTTTTTATATATTTATTTTTTATATATTTATTTGAATTCATAAAGCCAACTGCAAACCCTTTTGTTTTTTGACCATCAATTGGCTGCATTCAGACTTGAATAGTGTCTTGAATCTGATTTACCATGCAAATCTGAATTTGTTGTTTGGTTGTATATTTTTAATGTGGCCTACATCAGTCTGAAATGATCACACTCCTGAACTGAGCTGTTATCCAACAAACACAGCTCCCCCAAAACTCAGTTCCCACAGATTCCTTAATACTCATTTATTGTGACAACAGCATGAGCTATGTGAACATATATATAATTCTTATTATATAGCAGTTCTAATCTAGCTTTATATTGTAACTTTTAGTAGCAAATAGTGGGTATTGGTTTTTTTTGGGCCCTTCCTTAGCATTTATTCGTAATCACCACCTAAACACAACAGACAAATGATACCCAGTTAAGCCGTCGTGAAAAGAATCCCTAAATCCTCAATTAGCAGCAAACAGATTACATTTTTACAAATGTAGAGAAAGGACTGCTTTATTTAGTTTGAAGGAGATGCTGACGTTCAATGACAGTTTCAGAAACAGTTTCCAGTGCCCACTGACAGATGTACTGCATTTAGATGGTCTGCATGGATGGAATAACTTCTGAGTCCACCTCACTGTGACAGTGAGAGTAAACACAGTACAAGCAAAGAGGGTACAAATGTAATCACCCATTTTTTATGTGACAAACCTTTTTAATATGTAAAATATGTTAAAAAGAGGGTTTATCCACACATGAAATTAATATTTTTTCTCATTTCTGCAGGTTAAATAATAGCTAATTGTTCAATTGGCTTATTTTGGGTGCAAAAAAAAACCCCAAAAGAAAACAAAAGAAAAACAATTGGTACTGACTGAAGACTTGTTTGGGAGCTGAAAGAGCTGAGTCATATTAGTGAGCTGAGCCAGTTGATCTTACTCACTGAGATAAGCTGGAATGCGCATCCCTGCTACAACACTGGTAGACATTAATTTACCACATTTTACAAAATTTACAGAAAACAGGTACGTTTCTCTGCTTATCATCAATACAAACAAAGACAAGAAGCACAGTTCTCTTTATTTATCTGCAATAAACAAAGACAACAGAGTGAGTAAGACGGGCCTCCCTTTCTGCATCACTAGCCAACATTGGCATCAGCAGTGCTAGCCAGCATGGGCATCTGTTAGCTTACCACTTTCATCCAAGCACAATGACGTGTCCAGTGATGTTAGCTGGCTCTCAGAAGACAAAATACAGCAATGCCCGGCAGTAACAAACTCCTAACGTTTGCGCAGCTTAACTGCTTCCACCAGTGAATTTTCGTTCTTTCCCCAGCACTCAGTAAACACTCATTTTGAAGTGGCTCACTTCTGTGAGTGAACATATCCAAGTGAATATGCTTAGGCAGACATGTAGAAGCCATAAGATAGAGATCAACCATTTAATCTCAGTTTAATGCTTGCTGACTCAGGGCAGTATTTAATAAAGAGGCACACAGAAAATCAAATTCCTCCGAGATTCAAGACCCTGAGTGTCAGTGCGCTTCAATTAAATTCCATTTCCAGAGCTCTTTTATAGGCAGGGTCACTCTTTGCTCTCTTTCTCTCTCTCCGTGTTAAAGGCTTTCAGAGCACTTTAAAGGCAGTTCTCAGTAGAGCTATAAGGGTATGAATAAGGCCGTGTTTTAATTCAGCTGGATACGGTTCAACGAGGACGAAAGGTCTGGGCCTCATTTCATACTTAATGTTAAAAGTTTTTCCTATTAATTTTGGAAAGTTTATTGCAGTTAAATGCAACGTCATTCGTCTGCTTCTGTTTGCCTTTTGAACTCTGCCATAATAATCTGTCTCGAAATATCCATAAGGTCTCGTCTGTTATTTGCGTTTATGTTCATAGTGGGCGATCCATAATCAGAAACAGCCAGAAAACGCTTATAACATAAACATAAACATTTTTTGAGCACATGGTGTGATTACAGAACATCCCATTCTGAAAGTCTTGGGAAATGAAGGGCAGTGTGGCAGACCCTGTTAAACTCTTAATGTAGACTACGCTACCTTACCTGTATCCAGCTAGAACGTCAAAGCTTTGATGCTCCATATCTTGAGTAGAATCATCAAATATTAAGGCCTTAGCAGAAACACAATCGAGTTTTAATGCCTTTTCTAACTAAAGGAGTTTAGATTTACTGAGTCTTTGTACCTGGTTTTCAAGACATTTATCTAGAAGGGCAAACTTAATTTGTAGATTGACTGACCACATCCTACTTGCGTGGTCAGACTGAAGTTGTAGTAATTTGCTTGTCCTGGTGGGCTTATCATATTAACAATGCAGGTGTGGACATGACTAGAGCGGGGGAGACCGCAATATGATTTTCTCACTGCGCATCAAATTACCAAATTAAAGAAATAAAGTAATAATATAAAATCCACAGGGAATCCCCTCTGACCGGTCAACCTGAGGACAGAGATCTGCAGAAATCTGCAGCAGTCGCGAAAAAATACAAACGGGCTCCACAAATTATGATACACCATGTATGATGAAATAGTCTACGTAGTCCAAGGGGTGAATGACGGTTGACAGTTTGTGTTGACGTCCTATAATCGCGGATGATGTCATTAATAAAACCACAGGCAAAGGGGATGCTTTGCAACTTTAATAATCCGATTTTTAAAATCCATAAAGAAGCCAATCTTTATAGGTAGAGCATGATGGACCCTTTCCAACAAGCCCTGCCTTTAGGAAACAGTAGATAAAGACCCCCAAAACACTCTTTACAGCACTGTATCGCATTCTATCCACCGGAGGGTCACTTTTCCATTACAGGAGCACCTAATCGGGCACTTAATCATGTTTTCTCACCAAAGGGGGAACTGTACACAACACTGCTTTCCATTTTCAATACTGGAAAGGGCATCTTTTGGGCCAGTGTCATGTAGGGACAGCATAGAAGGCACTTTTCCACTGGACAGGCACCGGGCGTCACGTTTTATCCACTAGAAATGACGAAGACACATCGTCTCATTCTCTTGCTCTAGAGAAAACATTGTCATAATTTATTTATTTATTGCATGAAGGGGTACACTAGAGGGTTTTTGTGTGAACGGCAGCCAATACAGCCCTTTCCCTCATTTTAGTCACTTTAGAGGGCACTTCAGCTGGGCTTTTTTAGCAATGGGGCACTCGCCCAGTGGTTTGCCCACTCTGCCTCCACCTAAATCTAACAGTGATCTGCAGGTCTGCAAACCTCCAAATCCCAGACACATTCAGTGATGTTGGTTTGGTGAGTCCATAGTTCTGAGAACACCAACAGCTTCTTTTTAAGTACTTTTAATTCTCAGCGAGAGATTCTCGGCAGCTATACATCCTTTCAGACCCATAGCTTTGAACTGTCTTCTCACAGTGGAAAGATGGAGAGAAAAAGCTGTGGATTTTTTTTCAGATCTGAAGCAAAAGTGGATCCTCTTTTTCTCCTGTCTTTTGATGAAGATGAAAGCTTTAAGGTCTGTTTATCCAATGGTGACGGTTTTAATTGTCTACAAGGCAATTAGCACAGTTGTCAGAAGTCCTGAATAAATAAATGAAAGATTTATCACATCAACAGTCTCCGAGGCCTCCTCATCCACAAGTATACAGATCTTTCTGAAAACTAGTTTTTTATTTCTCAGCTTTCAAAACAATCGTAGTCCACACCAACAGCATTTCTTAAAATCTCTCCATCTACATAATAACACAAAAGCACGTGTAAATGCTCCAATCCCAGCTCAGTAGAGTGCAATAATAACTCAGAAAATGGGAAGTGAAATGCCTGAAGAACATAATAAGCATCAGTCAGTGTTTTCAAAAGGCTGTGATCTGGGTAAAAACACTAAAAATGGGGGTCCCAAAAAACAACAAACTCCTCCAACCCGGAGCGCTTTCTGCTTTTAGTCGCTTAAAATGTTGTGTTGTGTTAACCAAAGCAGAGGAAAGAAAATATATTTTCAAAACTGTCTGCATATGTATAGACAGGGCCAAACTTTTCAGTTCATTCTTGGTACAGTATTTTGTTTAATTTAAAGTCTTACAGTATGGGATACTGTGGATTGTCTTTCTTTTCCTGTCTCTTCTTTCTAGGAGGACAGAATCTCTTGCATAATTAAATAAAATCAGGGCTCTCAAGTACAGCTCAGTTAAGGTCAATATATAGCTCAGTATATAGCCCTTGTTTTTATTTGCCAGCTCCTTATAGTGGCTGAGATATTGCCCACCAGCACTGAACTAGTGAGATATGTGCTTGTTCTCTCATTCTCTCAGTCTCACACACCCAAACACAACTACTCACATTCTGTCAGTTCTGCTGTTGAAGAAGCTCCTTTATTCAGACATCCTGTGGGAGGAATGCAGTGTTTTTTTATTCACTGCCCGCAACGTATTCACATGCAACCAAAAAAGAGGAACAATTTAAATCTCATTGATTCTGTTTTTGAAAGAATCAAAGCCTGTATGGGAGTCACTGTCTTTTATCACACTGGTAACTTACTAATGGAAACGAATCGCCACATTTCTAATTCAGCCTTCAACAATGTGATTGCCCAACCGCAGCCTCCACAATGCTATGACTCAGTAACAAGCGCAGTGAGGTATAATGAAGTTTCAAAGAGCCTCCTAGATACAGTCGCACTCTAGTCTCTTTTATGCACGCTTTGGGGTTTAAATGATGATGCTGTTAGAACAGCCTTTGTTGCAGCTGCCGAGCCTTCACACAGCTCATTTGAGAGCTACAATTACAGCCAATCCCACTCATTCAAGATCCATTGATTCGGTGCACATCCATAGGCATTTCAATTAGTTTGTGAATCAATAAGGAGGCGTCATCTCTAACACAACATCATTGACCCTATAAAAATGAGTCAATGAATTATATTCCTCTGCCTTCACTCAGATTTGCAACATAATGATAGTCAAAAGAGGACAGATGTTGTAGGAAGACTATATATGTTTTACTGGGACTGAGAAATAAAACAAAACAGCATAAAAAACTGAAAAAAGCATGTGCCATCTAATACAAATAGTTGAATGTGTCACTTAGGAATATAACTTTTTTACTTTCCAATTACTAACTTCTTCCATCAAAAACCTCTCTAGTAAACAATAAACACACAAGGGAGATCTACCTTCCAGTGGAGTCTGCTTCTGACTCCTAGGTAAATAACTTCTTCAGAAGTTATTTATGGTTGAATCAGATGAATTAGGGTGTTTCTTAACTCTGGGAATGCAAAGAACATACTTGCGTTCTTGGGAAGAAAGTTCTTGAGAAGTTACCTTAGCTGCGCAATAGCCCACTCAACCAAGTTCAACTGCTGCTAAATGCCTGGACTGTAAGTGCAGTGTATGTGCAAAAAAAAGTGCTGATAGCCATCACCTACCAGCTACCTGCACTGATAAACAGAGCCTCGTCCTTATGAATTGTCAGAACAAACTTTCATATCAGGAATTATTTGTACCAAATGAGCAAATGATTGAAATTCTATTTCTCACAATATTACCTCATTTCTAAAGTAGATTTAAAAATAACTTTCAAATGTACAGCCATATATTCAGCTGCAGTGCATGCTGGGTATTTTCTTTAGTTCTTGTCAACAAGTCACCAACCAATGCATCATTGGTTTTTTTGGCAGAGTAAGAATAACATCCATTTTTAGTACATGTGTTCTTAAGTATCAGAATGCAACTTGACCAGTGGGAGTTGAGAACTGTTTTAGGGGTCCTGACTGCTAAAAAGTAAAAAGAATGTAGAAAAATAGTTAGACTACAGTTTGTAATTATAGGACCACAAAGTTATCCATTATTTCAAGTAGAACTAATAATATGGACAGATGTTGTTAAAACAAGGAGGTGGTTTGAGAATTTGATAGAAAGTTTTTGCCTTCTATTTTTGTGAACAATTGTTTTATTAATTTATTATTATTAATTTTATAAAATTATTATTTTCACAGTATATCAAATAATATAGATGCATACAACCATCTCCCCTCCCTTTTCCCTTAACCCCCACCCATTCCCTAGATGTGTTGAAGGATCATTGTACAAAACAAGGTACACCAACATTCAGGAGAGTACACTTGGAAAAACAGAATAAGCACATCACCACAGTGAACTTTTTGTGAACAATTGTTTAATTAACTTTGGAAAATTATTGTTTTCACAGTATATCAAATAATATAGATGCCTTCTTCTTAAACTTTTTTTCATATTTTTACAGATTGCATATTTTTGATAGTCTTGACAACAACAAATAACATGTTTGAAAAATGATCCCAATTTCATTTTTACAGATGTCTCAGTCTGGATTCTGTGGTCACTTAAAAGCATCACTTGCAACATGACCAACAATGACAATGTCAATATTCAGAGTGGTGGACTTGCAATGTACTTCCAGACACTTACCTTGTTACAACACCAACCCATGCAGACAGATTGGTGCTTCCTGGACACAAAAATAAGATCTGATCTCTTGTACGAAACAGTGATGTGATTTGATAAACACACTGATTTGCCTGCAATCTGAAAACAGCTTTATCTCCAAAGCAGTGTATTAAAATGAAAATCTTGCTGTTTAAATAGTGTTTAATAAAGACACATATAATAAATGACTGTTCTTTTTACATAAACCCATATAATCACCATAAGTAGATCTCAGGAAAAACAAATAAATAGCAAGATGAGTGTCAGATATGCTCCTTTGACTCATGCAAAGCAAAGCAGTTCTATTTTTGTGTTATTTATAATTTGTAGTATTTTGTTGCAGTTGAAAAAACAGTGGAAATAGGAAACAGAGTTCCAGAGTTCTGGACTATGCTGTGTTTAAAAGTTGCTTTGTAACCTTTCATCTGAAAACCCCAGAAGAAAATGTTCAGTCTTTAAAAGATAATGAACGGTGAAGCATGTCAAATCGGTTAGCAGTCTGGCTCTCCAACTGCAGACAACCTCACCTCTCCCTGCATGCCTCCGCAGTGCTCTGCTCACCCGGCAGCTCTTATATTTAGTGTTGGGCTCGACTCAAGACGATTCCCCTTAGATACAATTACCGTGATGCTTCAAAGGAATGCTGAAGCCTGCCTTTGGAAAACGTGTCTGCAAGAAAAAAAAACTACCCTTGCTAGTCCAACAAACGAAGTAGGCACCCCTGTTGGAAAAAAAGCCTCTCATCATCTGCGCTGATGCACTGTCATGACTGCTAACGTAAAGACTGCCTATGGCGACACTAGACTCATTCCTATTCTCCCTTGTTCCATTTCAAATGTGCTGGTGAAAAACAGCAAATACTGCAAGTTAGTGCGGCTTCTTGTGAAGACCCCATTGCAATGATGTTGATGTCAATGAATTTGTTTTGTTAATCCCTGCTTTTGTTTCTGCTTGCGGTTTGTCCTTTCTGCTTTGTTTTTGGTGGTGTTCTCTGTCGGAGCCCAGATGTGCGCATGTGTATGACAGCATCCTTCGCACAGACCATGGTCTAGTGGAACTAATGAACAGATGCTTGACTCTGAATACGTGCCAATATGCAGTAAGGCTGTATTATGTTGTCTGGCATACCCTTGCATCATCTAAACACCAAAAGGGAGCTCACTAATTGGCTGGGGATCATCACCATGCCAACCAAAAAGGGAGGTAGGGGTAGCATGGCCTCCCACATACGATATGGCCTCCTTATCTCAAGAGACAAACAGCAGCAGAGCACTGAACATCTTTTACCATTTAAAACACTAGAGCCCAGAGAGCTACTCAATCCTATTCACTGGTATGTGCCTTGGTTTCCACAGACAAGCGAGAAATCTCAGCGTTCAGCATCATAAATATTCATCGAGGCGAGTGATGAGAAGGACTGTCTTGGCTGCCGTTCATTCTGACTCTTTATCAGCGCAGAGGGGGAGCGTGTCTCAATACCGCTCCCTCGTAATTGGAGAATGAGGTGATACAAATGACCCCTCTCCGTAATTGCTCGGGCAGAATCCCCCCACTCCTCATCAAGCACCGCCTTTCCGTTTCTCGTTTATGACAGCCTGAGCGTACGAGCCAACATGGCCTTTATTCACTAAAGCAGATCAATTGGGAAAAGTGGTGCTCTGGACCGATTCCACACAGGTTAAAAGATAGTAGGAAGAGGAAACAAAGCTAAAGGCAATCCCTTTTTACACAGGATTAATGATTAAGACAGATTGCTGGTTAGGCAAGCACTTCCTCCAGGCGCTGGTTGATTGGAGGGAATGAGGATGCTGACTAAATCGACCAATGCTGCACTACATGCTAAAGGCTGATCCAGAGTGGAATTAATCACCATTAGTTTCAGCCCGCATACCCAGGGCATGCTTTAATCATGCACAAATCTCTCTTTGAAATCAAGAAGTTTGTGTTTGTACATTGTCCCTAATTTCCAGATCTTCAAACCATTCGGATTAAACAAGGATTGAAAAAGACTCAAAGTAGACCAAGGACGACCTCAACGTTCCCAATCAGAATCTGTCTTTGTATTCACAGATGACCCGACTGTTCAAGGCCTGGACAAGTCCAGAAACCTGCAAACAGGAGAGATGATCATCATTGTGGTGGTGCTCCTCATGTGGGCAGGTAGGGGTCTAAAACGAGGCCACACTAAGGTCATTCTTTCTAAAATTGCTTCTCATTTTTCAATTATTCATTACAGCTTTAACTAGTATCGAGCTTTGAACCCTTTCAAAATGCTTATAATAGCATAGTGATGTCACCTTTTTTAAAAATGCCATGTTCCAGGAGTGCAATTATCCCATCAATTATTAATCGTGACAAGATACATTGATCTCTTTGAAGTGGATAACTAATTTTCTAACTGAATGGCTTCCCTGAGAAAAGAAATCACCCAGGCTAAGTACCCCTCAGTGCAGCATTGTAAAAGACTTCTTTAAGTATATATGAGTATTATAAATTAAATGGCATTACCCTCATATTCTGCACCCAATGACTACTAGAAAGGTCATGTGAAAACAAGGGGCCCTCATTTGTCAGGGTAGCTTTGCTTTCCATCAGAGTCATACCTGGACATCCACAACATAAAAAAAAAAACAGGAGGAGTCCGATAAGATGAGTTCAGATCTATTTTAGTTAAATTACACCTTGGGAGTTTGTAGCATAAAGATCCTAAATTCATAATCATATCCTGTATCTGGACGAGTATTACGGAAGCATCCTTACTATACAACTTATGTCTACATACGTTCCTGACTTTAGGACAGCACCAGTGGGCCATTAACATCTATTGTAACTTAAAATCCCTTTTTAAAATAGTCTGAAGTAAACACCTGACTGAAGTAAACACCTCATTTTCAACAGGAGAGATGATCATCATTGTGGTGATGCTCCTCATGTGGGCAGGTAGGGGTCTAAAGCGAGGCCACACTAAGGTCATTCTTTCTAAAATTGCTTCTCATTTTCCAATTATTCATTACAGCATTAACTAGTATCGAGTTTTGAATCCTTTCAAAATGCTTATAATAGCACAGACTGAAGTAAACACCTCATTTTCAACAGTGTTAGTTTTAAAACATATAATTCATTAACATACCTAGTCCATACAGTCCATATCAGTCTAAAAGAAACAGTAACATAATTTATATGTATCAATTCTCTCTTATTAAATATTTGAGGTTGAGGAAAATTTACCAGTTTTACTACTGCAGTGATGGAGTGAATAATGAGAAGACATTTTGATTGTTTGGCTATTTATTAGCAGGAATAGCCTAACCTATAGCCTTGGTAAATGGAAAATGAAACTGGGGATCAGCAAATCAGCCACAGTATTCTTTTTTCATATATTCCTCCACAATAAACTTTTTCAAATGTCCAATTTATAACAATATTAAATCGTTGACCTTTTTTTTTTTATTTTACAGTGATAGCCATTTCCAACTAACTTTGCCTATTTACATTTGTTTACAGTAAGTTGTTTGGTAGTGCACATAAGAATTTATTATCACTTAAAATTCATTGTGTGTGTGTGTATATATATATATATATATATATATATATATATGTCCTGATGTTGTCAGATCTTAATTTAAGACTAAAGATGTGAAGTTTCTGTGATAATAAAGCCTCTGAATTCTGCATTTTAGTGTAAAATGAAGATTTAAATAGGACCTTAAATTAGAACTACAAATAAATAATAGAAGAATAACAAGAACAATATGTATCTCTATAAACTAAGGACATTTTTGGAGATTTTGTTGTTGCTGTTGTTGTTTTGACAGCAACATTATGACACATTTCTTAATGTTAGTGGTGCAGCTGGAACAAATGCATTCAATATTTCATCCTGAGGAACATTCCTATTACTAGAGCTTGTAACACATATAGCTCTATATGCCTTAAAAAATATTGGACATGACAGTATAAGGCAGCCAATTTAGAGACTAATCGTGTTGATCTTCTGTACCCCTGAACTTTTCTATTTCATAAGCATGGATGCCATTATAAAAACATTATAGCTTGTACCCATTTCCCTGACTGATGGTGCTTTTCACTTTAAGCCTTTGAGGTCATACCAATACAGTGTGTACTCTGTATGCTTTGCAGCTAATTGCATCATATTTTCATTGTATTGCTGTTTGCATTGGTCTCTGCTTCACCTTACAACAATTCTGAATGATTCACTTAACCAGGAAAGAAACAGAGCAAGGCCCCGTTATGTCAGAGACAATCTGTCCCTGCACCGGGCTCACGGAAAATGAGCCTCGTAGAGATGATATTTGAAGCACTGTCTCTCTTTATGACTATGTGTGATATGTGGGAGTGACAGATGTTACTTGTTTTCTGTTCACAGCGGTCATCGCCCTCTTCTGCCGGCAGTATGACATCATCAAGGACAATGATAACAGTAACAGCAAGGAGAAGGTCAAGCCATCTTCTGAGAGGAGCACACCAGAGCACCACAGCGGAGGACTTCTCAGGAGCAAGGTAGAGCCCATTCAACACTGACATGAAAAATACTGCAGTCTGTTTTTATGGGCCCTGTACACCACACATCCCTCAGACTCACCAAAGTCAATGTTCTGAAACAAAGTCGCTCACTAGACGTTCCAAAAACAATAACAGCAGTCCCGAGCCTGCATGGTGTAAGGTAGTAATACCTGCCTTCAATACAACAGACTGGATAGCCACACCATGCTACATCAATAAGACGCTTAATGCTACATTTGCCTGCTTCTGCAAAAGCGTAGATGTAAACATTATCTTCCAGAATCAGTAATTACTCTTGTAAAATCAACGTTTGCCTGTTTGATACAGAGCTTTGCAGGTGACATCCTTTAATAATGTAAATAATGTATGGCCATACTTACTAAGGAGTGGGAATGAGATCCTAATGCCATAGAAATGTGCGGGAACACATGGGAAACTTGTCCCGAGACAGAACAGTGCTCCGGCTGGGGCTCAGATATTGAAAAGCTTGGCAATTATTTCAGGGAAACAAATTGTTGCTTTATTCATTTCTAAAGTGTGTGCATGAAGGAAAGGCTCTGTTAAACAATTTCAATCTACAGCCCACTCAGCCAATGAAAAGCAACAGTGCTGCGGCAGGGTGCACCCACCGAGTCTCCATGGTAACAACTGTCAGTACAGTGTGCATAAGGAATGTGAAAAAAGTCACTCCGTAATAAAAGTGACATTTTCTTTAAAGCTTGGTGGCATTTGTTTGGTGTATTCTACTCAATGTAATTAACAGTAATTGATGATTTGTGTTTACGCTTAAAAGGTTCAGTCAGTGGGCTCAGTTTAAAATTTCCACTTTTAAGCATGTTAATTAGTGTGACTCAGATATATGTGACTGATAGTCAGCTAGTCAACCTGCTAATGTCAGCAGGGAGATTACATGAATATAAACACATAGGAATGATGATCAAATTTGGACTTTTTGGGGGTCGTGAGAAACAGTGCTCTAGATAACACAATGAAGGCATAGTTTAGTTCTTAGTTCTGATGCAGTAGTTGTTGTATTGACAAACATTTGATGATGTACTTTGTTGCACAGCTTGTTAGGTTTCCTGTATGTTATGTCACAAGTTAATGGTAGTATCTAGGAAAGTGGAGGTGTGTTCTATAGCAGTGTCAGTTTCAAAATCCAGATTTAGTTCCATTTTCCAGACTGTTTGTAATAAATGTTAAATAGGTTCAAATGAGCATGTATAAGATAATGTAAGGCAATGTACTTATAAATATTAAAGCTGTGGTGTCCACCACCAGACCCTTCTCCTCAGTGTTAGCATTTTTTAACAGTCCTAAAATAATGATCTTCATCAAGATTAGCAAGAAGTTAGGATACACCATTAGGGAAGTGCTATTTCTTCATCCTTTCATGTTGGAAAGATAGATCACCTTTTAGGGTACAAAGTGGTATTACATGACACAACTTTGCAGATGTTGCTGCAACATAATACAGAGACATTTTTACCTACTGTCAAAATGGTTATTTCTTCATATTCTGTTGATAATTTTAGTTAATGTTGGGATGTTTTCAAATTACACTTTTAAGGAGCTTTATGTTTAAGTAGGTTTTGAGGTTTATATTTCCCTATTCAACCTCTTTCTAAAAATATGTGTTTTTAAGTTGAATTTCAGTGTGGAAATGTACAAGTAACAGACATTTCGGGATGTGTTTTGGCAAAAAAAATTCCAATCCTGGGAAAATTGAGATAATTAAACCTGGAAATTAGATAACGTAAGACCTCTTACTAAAACGTGGTCACTTATTATGATCCCTTTCCCTAATAAGTTTCAGACACACATTATTTTTGTCAAGACAGCAGTCAGTGCTCTGTGGTTTCAGCAGTAGGCAGACTTTTTTCACATTAAATTACACATTAAATTGTGTGTTTGCAGTTTGTATTGAGTCATATTTTACAATACTTGGACATATACACATATATGTGAATTGCACATAAACCAGCACAAGTTGATGGGTTGGTGTTTTACTGGACCAGAGATTCAAACAAACTTCATCTTCACTCCAGTCAAAACAGCAGAACAGACAGTGCTGAAAATGTGAAATCCATTTGCTTCCCACTTGAAGCCGATGGTATTTCAATTACTTGATGGCAAACAAAAGAGCAGGAGCATTTAGAGAGTACACAGGAAGAGGAAAATGACTCAATCCATTTCCACACCTGTGGAGGAAAGACAGAGAGAGTGTGAGAGAGAGTGTGAGAGAGAGAAAGAGAGGAGCTTTTATTGCAATCGATTCCCTTCACTTTTTCTCAAAGGCGCTTTGACCAGGACCTGCCAATGTGCTTGACTGATGAAATCTTCACATTTATTTATTTAGTTTCATATTTGGCTGTTTACTTTCACACAAAGCTTGCAGTGAAGATGAACACACAGTCAAGGGCACAGTCAGAATAGCTGAGAAAGAAAACAAGCAGTTCAATCTGTCAAAGGCGAGCGGCAGTTAATCTCGGAAACAACAACAACGTATGGTGGCCAACATCCCAGAAATCACCCTGCATCTCTGTTAAACTGCAGAATCTGCCTCATGAAATTTTATTCCTTGTCCTTAGAGGCGTGGGGGGCTTGCCCCTGTCTCTAAAACAAAAGAACAAGGCAACAACAGCATTGCAAATGACTTGGCATAAAAACGGCAATGGAAGCAAAAGCTACTGACCTATTTTTTTAAAATAGACCATCTACTCTGGAGAAGCAGCAAATCACAATAAGGGTCTTTGATCTTCCTCTCATTTCCCTCATCTGCGTCCATGTTCTTTGTAGATGCCGAGAACTGGACCGCCCTTCCCTGGAAAATTGTTCTGATGCGTTTTTGTTAACCTCCATACATCCCATTAATGTTTATTGCACTACAGGGTGTGATGTGGTCCTGTAGTCCCATGATGAAGTCATTATCAGACCATAGACCAAGATAATGGCACTCATGCCCTTTTAGCATTTCAGCAGTTATATAGATGCTTAGGCTTTTCCATATGCCTCATTTGCCAGTCTAATGTCTTAATTATGAGCGTCCAAAGCTACAGTATAGTATAAGCTCTCTGAGACATCCATCAGTGTTGTGTTAAAGCCCAGGGGGCCACCCTCTCTCTGACATCCACACAAATGATAGCAGAGCTTAATGAAATTGGCCCCTTTGAGGAGAGTCACGATTCTCTGTTTTTTATTTCTCTTCTCCGCTGCAGTTTCATCAGTCTGTGCCATCTATCAACATCATCGAGGTCTAATGGGACGAGCGAGGACGCCAGATCCGCCCTCCATGCTTTCGACACGATGCTACATTGTTTTAAACTCTCTCCACCGTGCAGGAATCCCATGTGGAACAAACCATTAGCTAAACCGCTACATTGGCTGCCGCTGAAGCTAATTTACCAGAACGTCTAACCTACAACCGTGACACCCACCCCCAATACAAAACCGTGCCAGAAGCAATCTAATCCTGTAGGCCGATTGTACATAAAGTGAAAAGGTATTGCTGTATTATGACAGCCAGTTTTCATCGCAATCTGTGTTGATTTGTTGAAATACGCCATTTCCGTTGTGCTCTTGAGGCTAGATGGCTACATTGTATTTCCACTGTAGAACCTCGGCAGGATTTTTACGCCTGTTTCCAGTTGTTTATTTCGTGTGCATGCACCTGTCAGAGTCGGAGAACAAGGTGAAGCCGTTGAGCGGAGCCAAGCGCGCTCTCGAGCAGATGATTCGAACAGGCAGCCGAGGCTGTTTAGCCATCACAGGCCGTGCGGAGCTTTTCATGACTCAAGCCCTACAGTGATGGGAGATCTCTGTTCAGCAGCGAAACATAACATGCTCAAGGACTCAGCACATGTACCTATAATGAGTTTTCTCTAGGAGAGGCCTGCAAAATAGAAAGGAACAGTGCAGAAGGGCATGTCACTGCTGGAATGGATAAACAATGACTACACGATCTGAAAAAGCCAGAAAAGCTGGCTGGGTTACACGTGTATCTAGTTTGTTCGCCCATCTGGAACATAAAAACACGACCAAGCAGTTCTCAGAAATATGTGGACATGTGTAGTTTTGTATGGTCAAAAGAATCCTTACGAGTTGGGATTATATTGATAGAACTCTCTATGTAAATGTTATAGTGTTTTGGGATTATGACTACAGTTGAATAGAAGAACAATCAAAGAAACATCACTTAGGATGCATGCTGATTGACTTGTATATATTGTCTGATAATCCTAATAGCTTGCAAGGTCGTTATTTGTAAATAGGACAATACAAAACAAGAGACAAGTCTGTTTTCTTCAAAGGGTATCTGTGGAAAGTAGAGTATTTTTTGTCCATTAGCATTCTTTCCCAGCAATAAAATAAAGTTACAACATCTGCTTTCTCAGTTCATACATCTTCATCAAATGGTGCAGAAACTATGATTTTGAATATATTCTCTAGCAGTGAAGTCCTTTACACACTACAGTGCATTTTGGAAATTGCACCCATTTGGTGACAGTATGATAGATAACGGTACATATTTAATGAGCTATGTAAATAGCTATACCTCCTCTATCATTTCAAATGCATACATCATCTATGAGAAAACCGAAATGACATCTACTGCATGCACATTCAGAAAACCATTGAATTTAGTTTTATTTGTTGCTCTGTATATTTTTCATGTTGTGGGAACATTCAGCTGCGTAGATTTTGGTATTCTCTATTCCACTACATTATGGATTTCAATAAAGATCAATGAATAATGTGACTTGTTATGTTGATCCCAACTGTGCCTCTGTTGCATGAATGCTATGCCATATACCCTGTAGTGAAAAGTCTTCTTTATCAAGGTTATGAACTGAAAACTGTAGAGTTTACAATTACATGACACATTAAGTAATCTATTGAAAATCATACTTTTATTCCAATGACAGAATACAAAATAGCATAGGTAACTGTGTAATGTATTCAATCAGAACATTCTTTGTGGAAAATGGTGCGTCCTTTCTTGTATTTGGGAAAATGCTGTACAAATTAAAAATCGAAAATTGTCTTAGTAAGCTAGAACAGCTTCAGTGTGACCTGGCATAGATTATACAGATCCCTGAAACTACTGGAGGGATGGAACACCATTCTCCCAAAAACAATCCCCTCAATTTTTGATGTTTTAATGATTGTGCCTAAAGGCGCTGTTTGACAGGTCAGTCCAAAATCTCCATAGGTGTTCAGCTGGGCTGCTGCATGCCCTGTGGTATAAGGCACTGTTATCCTTCTATATGGATAGAAATTTTCTACCATGGGACAAAGATGATCAGTCAGAATAACTTTGTATTGATTTGTAGGGACTCGTGCCTCCGAGGGGGACAAGTAGATGCATTACATGAAAAATGCCCTCCACACGGTAACAGTGCGACCGCACCCCACCAGTGTAGGGGTCAAGTATTCAGACCTGTTTTGTTTTCTTGGTCACATGTATTCGCCAGATGGTGGAGAATGTGGAGGATGACTCATCTGGCCATTTCACGTTTTTCCACATCACAGTAAAACAATGTCTGTTTTTTGCACCACTGAACTCTCAAATGAGCATTTGTCTGTGTAATGAGAGGTTTGTGCACTGCAACTCTACAATAACATCCCTCTCTACACTGTTGTAGACAGAATGTTCTTGCTGATGCAGTTTGATCCCGTCCTGCATTGACATTCTCAGACACAGCTGTTTTACCTCACATAATGCACTAATGCAAGAACTACAGAATCATGGAATATGCACTTTGCACACAACTTTCAACCTTTATATTTCATTTTAGTCATTGCTAATTTTAGCCACACTCAAATAATAAACTCTCTTTCAAAGTTAGATATTTTCCCTTTTGCCATCATTTCAGCCCGTGTGCCAGTTTTATGTCGCAAAGCATGCAGGGCATTAAATGTTTAGTTGTAAAAAGCACTTTTGGAGTAGGAAGTCCTTTTGTTCAAGATGCTTCCATATACACCGTAACAGATTTGTTGTTTTCTCTTAAAAGGCTGCTTTAAATTTTCAGTTAGTTGAAGCTGTAATAGTAAATTAAAACAAAGTAATACTTTGTCTTCCATTCTGTTAATTTATTTGGTCCAGTTAAATCCAAATGTGTACAAAACTTGAATCTTGGCTTTTACTTTGTATTTGTATTATCCACATTATTATATGTAGCAAACAGAGGATGGCAAACAGGGGGTTAGGAAAATTATAGCTATTAATTCAATTTTATATAAAAATCATGTTCTAGGCAACAAACTATGACTTTGTTTACTTTTTACTCATTTTATTACACTCATCTGTGTATCTGAGGATACATAAAATGTGTTTTAACCTCAAATGTTGAACCAGTTTGCTATTTCCATTCTCAATCAATTGTAAGACATGTGCTACTTACTATATAGAATAGTAGGTTCTTCATTCAGTATTTGTTATTGCCTCTTACAAACCTTTTCAAAGCAATTCGCAACAACATTTCAAATATCTGGTATAACATTAGCACACATCACTGTAACATTAGCAACACTGCTGGTGGCAAGATGTCGCTAAATTAGCTTAGCAATTCTTTTCTTTTTTTTTTACAATTTTTACTATTATTAATGAAATATTAAGATAATCCCCAACTATTATATATTACTTCAATTTACTTCAACTTTACTGATTAACTTTTTATAATGCCTGTTTTTTTAAGAAGTTCAAAACACTGTAAAACCTAGTTCAGTAAGCCTAAATCTGCTTGAAATCATTTTTACCCAAGATCTAGCCTGATTTGGCAGGAAAAGGAGGATGATCGCTTTACAATGGGGATAGTTTTTGTTTTTGTTATTTTTTTAAATCATGTCTCATCTTAATCTGAACCCTAGACACAGAATTAAGAGTAATTAAGCAGAGTGATGTTATAAATAGGTACAAATTCTACCAATTAAAAACTCTGACTGTGTAGAAATATAGGGACCACTGGGAATGAACTCCATCCCATTAATGAGATCTTCTCTACCACTTCTATAGTTAACTGCCCATTTATTTTTTAACTCCTTCTTTACTTCACTTAATAGTAAAAACCTGCGGTGGGACTTTCAAACCAAAGCTTCTCAGAATGCTGGTCGCAAAACACTAAGGGCATGTTCTACCAACTGAGCTGTAATCAAATAAAAAGCGCTGTAACTACCAGAGGAGCCTAGCACAGTGGGAGAATTCCTTGTTGAATCGATGTAGCACTCCGACCCAGAGGGGCGCTGTAGGTGACTAGCATGAGTCAACAGTGATCGCACAGCCTGACACGGCTATAAATCTCCCCACCAATTATCACTGCAGCCATCTGGGAACACATTCAAGAGCTCACAACAGAAAAGAAGGAGTTTGGCTCCAAGCTGTGTTTCACATCACATCAATATTGCAGCTCAGCATTTGTAGGAATGCTGTAAGATTGTAAGAATGTCTTGTTGAGAAACTTTTCAGTAGTTTTATTTATTGTTTTCTTGGTGTACACAAGATTAAACTCCATATACAATAGATTGCTGATGGTTAGGTTATTATTCATTATTACATTTGTAGAAATTTAAACTTTGCATAGATTTTTTTAATAAGCACCATCCTTAACAAAATTCCACAATATCTTATAGGAAAATAATAAAAACACAGATTAATCAGAAGAGAAATGAAAATGTACGAGAAAATGTTTTCGTTTCTCCAAACAGAGAGTTTACATCACAAATTAATTACTTTATTTTCCATATGTATATAAACATTTAGTGCTTATGTAATGGTGTTCTAACATGGTATATGCTTTGACCAGTTGGTAGAAAAACCTTCTAATATTATTTTAACAAAACCAGCAATAAAAACAGTTAACATTAGATGTGCTAACAACAAGACATTAACAGTGTATATAACATAATTCATCTAAAGGGAGGACAAGTATAAATGTGAATTTGTATATGTATCAAAAAGACTTCAATAACAAATTAAAACCAATACCATACTAAAATTAAATGGTAAAAAAGACTAGAATTTGGTATTTCATACAAGCTGCAAGTAGGACTCATATCTAGGTCTATTAACATATTGCAAGGAGAAAAGTAAGTGGAACCTCCTGCTGAACGTTTGCTGAGAAGTAAAGTAAATTTAAATACATTGATTTTCCATTCTGGATTGACCTTGGACTTAAGGAGAGGACAGCAAGACAGGGAGAAATGAAGTGCTTTCACTCTGACCAGCAGATGGATTTCACACCTATTGCTTTCTTGTGGAAACTGAAAAGAATGCCCTGCATCTACAGGAAACATGACATACTGTGCACATCTCAGAGTGAGAATCGGTGAGTAAAGCCTCAAAGCCTGCTTATTTTCCAAACCATCTGAAATAGTGATGCACCAATCCAATATGCTGGATCATTATCGCCTCACTGTCAGATACTGGTCTTATTAAAGCGGTTGTGTTTCAGGTGTGTTACACATGACCAATGTACATTTAGTTTCCCAGTCGTGGTCATCATTAATTTGTAATAGTGCTTTACCTAATGTTCACCCTAAGCTCATAGGAGCACTCCCCTGTTGTTATTTGCATGTATGTGGATTGTGCTCTAATGTGGGTTGGTGGGAGTGTTGTGGCAGTCACTGTCAATGAGGATTTAATAGCTTGAGGTGATCTTTAGGTAGTAGGGTTGGCCTGAGCAGCATTTTACAGACTTTGAATACTCGTTGGCATCCAAGTGACCTCTAAAAACTATTTAAAGTTTAGTTTCTGTCTGACTGAACAAACATGCTTCTGTTATAATCAGTCTTGTGCATTGTCTTCTGAATACTAAAACATAAAAAGCACACACTGATATATTACATAATATTAAATTATTCAGGCCAACCCTACCCAGTAGCTTTGTCACTGTTTTTCTTATTTTTTATTAACCTCGATTCAGATACTGGATTTGTCATCAGGAGAGAACAAAGTGGGATCAGTGGATGCCTGGTCTGAAATTAGTAAAACCACTGAAAACATAGACCTGTTCTTTTTAACAGCACAATTTCATGTCCTACAATAATAATAACTTGCAACTGACAGTGCTTACACAGCATTAGCAAAGCAAGCAATCAGATTTTGCAAAACTGTATATAGGGCTCAGCTTTAGGGCAAGCATACACTGTAAATTCAGATAAACAAACTATACTATAAAAACCGGTGCTATTCACTGTAATTACACATACAAACAATTTACAAATAACAATAATGAACATACAGATGACAACAACTCTGGCCTGCCACACCTGAGGCTTTGTCATTGCTTCACTGCCAAAAGAGCAACCTTTGTGTCTTCTGCCGCGACACTCCCTTGTGATATAGTGCAGTTATCAATTACCCTGTTAGCCTGATAAACAAGTCTGTGTCTTCACCAAGACACAGAGGCCAGAGATGGAAAGCTGGCACAACTCAGATTTGACACAGTGGTATTAACATCTAAGGTTGGTGCTGTTTTTCAGTATCTAAGGGTGCCAGAAACATTCCACACCCATGAGAGCACCGTGCCATCTCTGACTGTATTGTGGTAATGCTTCCGTATAAAAATATGGGCTTAAATATGGACCTCTGTATCATTGCTGTCCAAAAAAAATCTCAATTTTTGTTGGTTTTATGTTTCCGCATCATTTGAGCACAGCCACTGCCCTTTAAATTGTGTGCAAATGTTTAGATAATTAGACCAATAGAAATTCTGCTGGAGATAAACTCTCCTTACATTACGTTTTTGGCCTCTTTTGTAAATTTACCATTTTGGAGATACTGTTTTCTTTAGATAGCTCTGACATGCTGACCAGGCATGTTTTTTTGCCACCAACAATATGCAATCATCAATATTTTAAAATAAAATGTAAATTTGCCAATTTGTAAACTTTACAGAATATAAGGGTTTGTATAAATACAACTGCATGCAGGCCTGGAAATATGGTCCAGTTTTACTTGACCACCGAAGATCTCTACTTTCAAGTGCGTATGAGCTCAGCACTCAGTTCATCTTTCTGTTTTGATAAGACCTGTGCAATTTTCTTTTGGATCAATATGGACTTATCAAAGAGGACGTTTAGCAGTACAATTCCAGCTCCAGGGTCTTAAGAGATTATGGGAAATGTAAGACCCAAAAAAGTACTTTGATGTTGAGTGCTGCAGAACAGATTTAGGTTTAAGATGGGAGAACAGGGTTAGATAGCTAGGCCATGAAAAAAGAAGAACACATGTAGGGGGCTCTTTTGTTGCTGCTATTTGTTTGGCATATATATTTTTTGTTTCTAGTGAATGATGCATCTTCCACACCTTTCAAGTCAGAGATAAAGGGCAGTGGTCTCCTCTGCACACCAGAAGTGTGTCGATGTTTGAAGAGTACTTTACACTTGGAGAGAAGTGCTGAGTACTGTAGCGTGTGATGATGGTTCTTGACAGGCTGGAGAGTTTGTGCGTGAGTGTGTGTACTAGTGTATAATTGGACTCTTCATTGCTGAGAGAAACAAAGTCTTCTTCCAGTGGGCTCACAGCTGCATCGTCAGACATCGTTCTGGAGCGGGACTCTGCCAGTCTGACTCAGAGAAGAGAAAGCAAGTCAAAGACACAGTGAGTGTTAACCAGGTCACCCCAGGTATAGAAGTTCATCCAAGACATCCAAACAACAACCACTGGGGCTACAAGGCTAATGGTGCTAACAAACACTGGAGATCAATAGTCACTCATGTTTTTCTGTAAACAAATTCTAAAAACTTCTCTGGAGATCAATAGTCACCCATGTTTTTCTGTAAATAAATTCTAAAAACGTCTCTGGAGATCAATAGTCACCCATGTTTTTCTGTTAATAAATTCTAAAAACTTCTCTGGAGATCAATAGTCACCCATGTTTTTCTGTAAATAAATTCTAAAAACTTCTCTGGAGATCAATAGTCACCCATGTTTTTCTGTAAATAAATTCTAAAAACTTCTCTGGAGATCAATAGTCACCCATGTTTTTCTGTAAATAAATTCTAAAAACTTCTTTGGAGATCAATAGGCACTCATGTTTTTCTGTAAATAAATTCTAAAAACTTCTCCGGAGATTAATAGTCACCCATGCTTTTCTGTAAATAAATTCTAAAAACTTCTCCGGAGATCAATAGTCACCCATGTTTTTCTGTAAATAAATTCTAAAAACTTCTCTGGAGATCAATAGTCACCCATGTTTTTCTGTAAATAAATTCTAAAAACTTCTCTGGAGATCAATAGTCACTTATGTTTTTCTGTAAATAAACCACACACAGATCTTACAATTTACTAAAAACACAAAAACTTTAAATAAAATTAATTCAAATTACAAAACATAAAGTTAAATAATATAAAACTTCGTAGATGAATACTTGTGACGGTTGTTTTAGAATACTTCTGTGTTCATGCATGTCATGCAGATACATGAACACTTTTATTTGTGAGATTTTTGTTGTTTTCACTTACAAACATACACTTTTAATTAAAAATTCAAGGTTCACGGTGACAATTATTTAGAAAAAGAGAAAAAAGAAACCATAAGTGTAATCTGTAACATCCACATGCTTACATGACATTCACATGAAGGGGAATTTGGTACCGTGTTGTTTTTATTACAGCTGACCCCTCTCATCCTGGACATCACCTCTTCCAACTACTTTCCCCTGGCAGAAGACTCTGGACCATAAAACTAGCCAAGACAAGCTAACAGATTTTTTAGCTTTTTAACCCCCAGAGCTGTAGCACTCACTGTAATGTAACATAATGCTTATCTGCACAGCTGTACAGATATTGAACTTCATCACTCTGTAATATTCTGCGTATAACAGAATTCAATATAGGTTTACTTAGACCCATATATGTATATTCAGTCTCTTTAGCTGCTTTGCATGGTTCTTTATTATTATTATCATATTATTATTTTTAACAGCATGTGTGCTTGTGTGGTCTGTTACATATGTCATACATATGTACCCTCACCAAGACACATTCCTTGTGTGTTTAACATGCTTGGTAAAATAAATGAATTCTGATTCTGGAGTTTATATGTTCTCCCAGTGTTTTGTAAGTTGGAGACAATAAACTGCCCCTAGGTGTGATAGTGTGTCTCCCCTGTAATGGACTGGTAGCCTGTCTATGATGTTTCCTGCCGCCAACCCCAGCTTAGATGATAAATGGATGAATAATTATGATACTGATGGTAATTCATTGATTCATTGGATATATATTTATAGAAAAAACTTGAGCGGCTAGTGACTTTTAGTGTTGGTTAATCTTGTAGTTCTAGCGCTAAACTAAAAAAGCAAACTGTTCTACCAAAAAAGCCTTGGCTAAAGTGGATGATTTAGATTATTCTCCAAAGCATTACTTTAAACACTGTTTTTTTTAAGCATGTGCCACCTGAGACTAACACCGGTCCCTATTTTATGATCATAACCATAAAAATAAAAGCAAGGTGCAAAATCACAGAGTGTGTGTGGCAGCGACAGGTATTTTTGGCCATGCAACAAAGTGGGTTTGAAAATAGCTCTTTGAGGTTGATTTCAAATGCCATTCAAATGCACTAATGTGCGTCAATCATGCTGGTGCAGGTTGATGTATTTCTGTCCATCACAAAAAAGGGGAAATCTTAACAATTACTTGGCTTATACTCAACTAAATAAGTATAATAGTGGTGTTATACTGCTAAGCTGAAATGACAACTTCACAGCAGTCCAAAAATGATTAACTTTAATGTATGTTTATTTTCTTCATTTTTATGAATTGCCAACTGCCTCCCACTAACCAGTTCTACCCATCAATGCTGCCAAGTTGGAAGGATAAAGGCTAGCATGCGCTTCCTCCATGACACACAAAGCTGCTCTTAAACTATCACTAACACAATGTCATTGGAAAACTCAGTGGACTCTTGGAGGAGTACACTGACACTTGTATCAGCGGGCATCATGCTTTGTGATGGGAGAGAGGGCAGGCCATCCTACAGACCCAGAAAGAACAAGGCCAAATATCTTTTCAAATCACTGCCACTGAGGGCAGTGGCATTAACTCAGGGTCAAGCTTATAGTTTCTCAATGATAGGACACAGTTGTACCACTCGGGAGCACAACTTATAAGCTGTATGATTGTATGATGTTGATTAAGATTTTATCCCAAAACCATTTAGATAAATTCTACTGGTTTATTATTTTATTAGTTCAAAGTTAAGAGCCTTATCCTGTCCACATGGATCATAAAACAAATTGAGACATAAATACCCCCAGCTTGTGTGCTGTCTGGCAAAATTATTCATAAAACATGGTCATCAAATCTAACACTCCGAAAGTAGGAAGAAAGAGCGCATGCACAAACAACATAAGAAACAGCAATCTCAATAGTAAATGACAGCTGAGGGGAAAACAGTGATCTCCCCTTGTCAGACAGAGCAATGACAATGTTCATGAACAAATCAATTATAGCTGTTTTAGCACATAAACCTAAACAAATGTCATAAGTGCACCACAAGGAACACTAAAATACAAGAGAAAGTAGGATATGACCCCGCTAATGAAAGATTATTGGGTGTTTCTTATGATGCACTAAAAGCAGAACACTTCACAGCAGTGATGCATTATGCAGGAGAAAGAAGATGAGCTCTTTTTTTCCTCTCACCTCACTTACCTGTGTCCATCTCCTCTACCTCCATATTGCTGCATGACAGGCAACAAAGATACAGTTTGACACATGCAGACATAGAGCCATAATGAAAACATTGCGTCAAAGAGCAAACCGTTCCTCTCTCTCCTAGAGAACCAACCTTTACATTCCACCAAACCTTCTTCTGTGGTCGAGATAGCTGTCTGCATGCTGCACTGGGCTAAAATGAATAGGAGAGATAACTACATGGATTCCTCTCATTTAAGGTGATTTACTTCAGTGAGTCATGGGCACTTTCCTCATTACATTACTGTATTAACAGATGGCCCCTGCTGCCAAGACCAGAGATGATTTCTACCTGCTGGATGACAAACCCAGTGACGAACTCGCATTAATGCACTGGCATGACACAGTGTTGACTGCTAGTGTGGACATGAGCGAACATGATTCACTGCTCTGATCATTTATATGAATAGAGTTTCTGTAACATTTGCTCAAGAGGATGCTGGACAAGGCACAATGTGCCAAGCCCGTCAACCTTTATATTCATCTCTGTTTATGACATACCAGGAATAACATTAACCCCAATCAAGAGTTATTATCATAATTGCTATACCAGTATTGTATGTGCTGTACTACTTTAATGTTATTATACAATCACATGATAAATTACATATTATTTAAGGCATTAGATTTACATTCAATTCTATATACACTGCTTGCAACATCTTTGTTTTAATTTTTCCAACTTTCTTTTTTTAATGTGAACAAATCTTGTACCAGAATTAGGTAGCAATTACTACTTTTTTAAGCAATACTTAGGATGAATTAAGCATGGCCTAGAGTACCTTTGTGAATTTCACTTGTCCTTTATTATACCTGTATTAGGCCTTGTAACCTGGTAACATATGTATTAAGCCAATAACTTCTGGCTGTGTTTCACAAGAAACCACCAGTGAGAAATAATTAATTTCCAATTAGAACATTCTTTAAACCCTTTCGATTCAGAAACAAATCCTGCTTCTAATGAATAAGAATGAATAAACAATGAAAACCAAGAATCAGACTTAAGCCCTATTTGACCTGGATTTTACCAGAAGAGGTGCAGGAATTTAATTTGTAAGGGATTCAAATGGCCCATTTGTACAGATAAACATATGTGTGTAATTTTCCTTAATTTGATAAGAAATGTAACTAAACAGATTCAAACAAACAAACAACAAAAGCGAACATCCAGTTAATACCAGATGAAATAAGACTAGTAATTTGAGCTCATTCAACATAACAAATATCAACAGCTCAGACATCACCTGATATCTCATTTTCATTCTTCTTCTAATTAGCCCTACAAAAACGTTTTACATTTGAGGATAAACAAACTACTTTCACATAAAGCCACGTTATAACAGGACTGCTTTTATGGAGTTTATATTTTTACTAATTATAGAAGGTTGATTTATCTAAAATGATTCATCTGCAGAACTGGCAGATATTTCCTTGATTGAAATCACAGATTTTGTTGGTAATCACTTAAATTGTAGTACCTTTCCAGGTAAACCCAATCCAGCACAAATAGGGTTAAAGATAATATTTAATTATTTTTGGCTAGAGTTTCCCATGATCTTTTATTTCCCAGCTGTACTGACACAAACCCTCAACATGAAAATCTAATACTGATCATGTTTGGATTTTTAGACAAAGATTTAAAAAGATGTAATTTATAATTTCACCTTTAACTCTGTGTTTTGTGTGGTTCAAAAGAGGCTACGATGTTTTAGTAAAATATTAGTAAAACATCACTGCATGCCTGTTGTAAGTGTGTCTGTCCTGAAACGGCTGAACAAGATGGAATGTTACCTAATCCAGTTTATCTCAAGAGGCACATGATTCATAATGTGACACCTGCCATCTCCTATTAACGCTAAACAGCAGTGTTGTAAAAAAAGGTGGAGGACTATTAAAAATGAACAGCACCACCCCATCCGAGCCCTCTCTTCTAAAGCTGAGAGAACAGCCTAAATGAAATCTTCTTAAGCCATAGGGAGAATAAAATTTACATGATCCAAAAAGTGGACTCGATTTAAGAAAGAAACCAAATCCTTTCGTGTAGCCTGGAATAATCAGTTAGTCAGTCTTTGCAAATCAGGATTTGATGTTTCAGAAGCTCATGCATATTAATGAGCGTGAGCGGTTCTGGGTACTTGTCCTTGTAAACTAGAGCTTATGTCTGGCCCTGAGGGGTTCTCAAATGCTGACCCCAAGCTCGGAGCTGTCATCCATCATCATTTTGGTGTCTTATTCAGTATGTTGCGATGACAAATATATTAAAATTGGCAGGTGTGCTAGGCCAACACAAACCCTGGCATAAGACAAGTTATTGACATTGCATCACATTGCTTCCATTGTTGAGAATATAACCCTGATTAAGTCTCGTGGAATCACTCAGAGACTTCTGAATGTTCAAACTGCATCCAGAACACCTCTGCGAAGCCAGCTGTTGTTTTGTTATGGTAATTCAGCAGCTTTGTATGTGAAGTGCAGTAATTTGGAGTGCTCCACACACTGTTAAGTAATTAACAGCATGCATCTGTATCACAGCGTACAATCGTGATAAACAACATTAAAAATAAACTCCACTAGTGAAATATGTCTGATTCAGATTCCATTGAACCGGTTGATTTTTTTCAGTACTATGAACAAGCGACACTGATCAATTTATCCAAAAAACCTGAGCACTGCTTCACTCTTGAGGCTAAGTGATTGATTGTCATCTTTAAAAGAGCCTCTGTCTATGTTCTGTTCGCTGATAAAAGATAGACTAGCAGGGCTTTTTTTGCAGTTTGGGCGAAATCGGATATTTGGACTTTTGGAAAAGATAAAGCCACAATATAGCCTCCAGCGTTTTCTGTCTTATGCTTTATTTTATTTTGAAATCATGTTTCACAGCAGCATCAATCAGGTCTTCGTGCTTGTCTCATTAGAAAAAGATTCAGAATTGCTGTGTAGAACATGACAATAAATGACAATTACAGGGTTTAAAAATGATCATTTTAAATGTAAAATATTTCAATTGTTTAACAGATTCTTTCTGTCTGCTAGAATCTATTTAATATGTTGATGTTTTTTATAGATTTTATAAAAGATTATTACACATTTTTATAGTCTTCCCAGTAGTACCTTCGGAAGTACCTATGACTGTGATTCAATACTTCTGATATGGCTAACTGACCCTGGCAATGCACCATTAAGGACACTTGGCGTCTTTTTTATGATGCAAAGCTCACTTTTAAAAAAGGATTAGAATAAAAGTTCTTTGTTAGGGGTTAGGCCACATGACATTTGAGGAAATCAGACTTCACTGATAAAAGTATATTTTAAAGTTTCCCCATAATTTAGGGTTTCAAACTATAATCATGGCAGAATTGTATATATGATATTGTATAACTGTGACTTTACCTAATCTGCATACGTGGTTTGACGGTGACACCACCGGACATTTTTTTTACTTTGTGAGACATTCCTGAATGGCACTGTCCCATGAAAAACAAGTACCTCCATTTTTGTCGATTTCTATTTTTCTACATCAATTAAACACAACAGCTGCTGTTTACATTATGTCAAAATTTTATGATGAGTGGACCAATAGAAATGCTCTAAAATAGCCTGGAAAAAATTCTGATTCCATTGACTTACATTGAAAGTGAAGGCAGTTTTTGTCCTCTCCTGTAAAGTTGCCATTTTAGAGATACTTGTTTTTCACTTGGCAGCAATGATTTGTACCTACATTAACAGCATTTAGCAGATGCTTTTATCCAGTACGACTTATGTATGTATCTCTAGCTAGTACAAACAGATTTAAGTCCAAACTACCCTTGAGTTCATAAGTTATTATTTATTGCATTAATAAATGGACACAAAACATGTTATATCATTGACCCATTACAACAAATGAAACAGGTCAAATCTTCTTCAAGGCTATAGACAAAGCTCATATAAACTTTGATATAGTTTGGTTGGAAATATTGGCACCCTGAAGCTTAGCCTTTTACAGACAAGGCACTGATATGAAGTCATGTCAGTTCTACACATTCAGTAATGTTTCAGCATTAGAGAAGAAAACTGTACAGGATAGGATATAATGCTTGCAAGCAATCACTCACAAAACTACTAATACTAATGCTTTTCCTTTTGCATTCAGAGTGTCTGATAATTACTGTGGAGATCAGTGAGCTGAGGCAGCTGCGCTGAAACATTATTCTCCAAGATACTTTAAACGAAATCTGAGGTCGCTAACTTCTTTCATCATTCCTAGTGTGCGACCAATCCATTTCTCTCTCTCCACTTTATGGTGAAATAGCACTGCACCTGAAGGTGCAAGAACACATTAGCTGATTATATGAAGCTAAATGCTTTTCAAATGGCCTTGTTTGCTCATCAAACTCAATTGAAAAAAAAAAAAAAAAAAACAATAAGGCTCGTCGCTCTTACTCTTTTGCTAATAAGCAGGAAAATAATCGCACAGCGCAAGCTAAGCTGCGAGTCTGCCTCTGCGTCTCATTATACAAGATCCACCGTCATATCAGTCTCCCCGAGGAGAAGGAAGAGGAACTCATGCTCTAAGCAGCTCATGCACTTTGCATTGCATATTTTGAATATCACAATAGTGCAGCATGTATTTGTAAAACTAGCTTTGTTGCTCTGCATTTAAAACGCCCTGCGCCTAAAATGTGTAATCTTGCCTTCACCCTGCAGAGCTAAATAATAAGGGGACTTAGGATTACTCTTTACAGTCTACTGCAAAATCCTTTCAACACAGTATGAGTCCAAGTGAACTAATCAGTGCACAAACTCTTCCTTTTTTCTATGCAAGAATAAAAGGAAAATAAAGGTCATCGTAAAAAATTGTATCTTCTTAAAAACGTCTACAGTCAGTGTGCCTTCTTAAAAAACCCTTACATTACTACTGCAGTACAGTAAATATATGTCTACCACCATATAAAATTACAACACAAGTTAATACTTTACATATAGGAAAAAAGCTTACTCATCAAATTCATGGAAATGCAACGTACCTTGAAAATGCATCATCGAGGCTATCTTCCACATCCTGAAAGTTAAGAAAGACAAACAAGTCTGAAGCACACCCCAAACACCATTACCAGCCTCACATGTCTAGCCTTTAAAACATCTTGTATAACGTCTGAATCACATGTTCTACCTGTATCCCATTTTACCCTCACAAAATAAAAGAAGGCTAATATATACATGGAGCAAGGACCAGCCTTGTATTGGATTTCCTTGTGCTCTATCTGTAATATGTGCTTGATCTGGAGAAGTGCGGGCTAAGCATACTGTAAACAGGTCTCAGAACCTGCCTTCACAGTGAAGGGAATTCAATCACCATAAAGAAATTCAATTAGCGAGAAGAGAGTCTATCAGGGAGTGCAGCCTGAGTAGCTGATGAATATAATCTTAAATAAAAGACTCCCTGGTGAGTGATTACAGTACGGCTTTAGAGATACAGAATGCTTTGCCCTTCCCGACCTGGAAAGCTTAGATTGCCACCTAGTGGTTCCATCAAAGCAATTAAAAGAGGTCCACATCGGGGTTCCATCAAAACAATTAGAAGAAGTCCACCTAGTGGAGACATCCTGCTATTTACTCCAGTTAACATGCCAACAGCCCCCCACTGATTTAACACACATTAACACTAAAGGAAGATTAACAGTGAAATGAAATAATAATAATAGAATAGCCACTTTCAAAACTTGCATTGAATATGTTATTTGGCGTGTTATGTAACTGTACTGTAAACAATGCTTTGTGGTAACAAGCAATTCAACTTGTGTTATTCAACCTAAAAAAGGATTTGAATGAATTTGAATGAATATTATTTACATAAAGTAATTATTTTAGGTTGTACCAACAAAGCACTTTTTGCAGTATCACAGTATTATATCTCTCAGTCTTATTGGTTTGACAGATTTACAACTTAGTAATAATAATAATAATAACTATGATTAACTATAATTCTTGTGTGTTTTATAAGTGCAATACCAGTATAAAGAAATTTTCACCATTAGTGTAGCCCACAGATGTAGAAGCTCATAAAGAAAAGAAAATTCAAACGCTCTGAAATATCCCTCTGCCCCAAAAGCCTATTTGTCAAGCCTCATTTTCAAAGCTGTTCTGACCTTCATCACATCATCTTTAAATCATCTTACTGTAGAGAATACTAGGTTGGCACTGAGAGAGGCAAGCAGGCAGATTACTACAGATGTAGTAATGGTCATATTTTTTATTTTGACAGCAGTGGTCCATATATTGTGGTGACTGCTTAAAATAGCATAGAGCACAATGCTAATCACACTTATTTTACTTTATTCACAGCAATATATATATAGTATAATCTGAAATCTAGGGACGCACCAAACACAAAATGTTATGACCTATTCCGATTTCTGGCCAATGACTGATTTTTTAAGTAGATTTTGCTGGTTGATTATTGGCTCTTTTTTAACCACTCTGTGGGTTAAACACTATGTGGGTTAAACACTCTGTGGGTTAAACACTCTGTGGGTTTAATGAACACAAAGGTCATTAAATTTCACAAAATTCACTAACGCATGTCGAGTATCACCATTTCCCAAAGTCACAATATAAATATCATTATTTGCTCTTTAAAGCAGCAGCACTGTGTAATCGTTTATGTTAAAACCGAAAGAAGTAGCGTTACTGAGCATTAGGCATGTCAAAAGTATGGGGATCAAAGTTATGCATCTCTATGTATTAACACCTATTAACTTGCACAGGCTCAAACGAAGGTTTGTCTCAATTTTAAGGCCCCAAATGTACAATCAACATTATGTTAATGATGAAATGATGAAAAAGAAGATAATTCACTCAAATCCTCAGAAGACACATCCTTGACCAAGTTTAGACTGAGTTCTCTTTGAATACCATTTCTTTTGAAAAACAGATTCTTCTGCTTATGGGAGTCCAAAGCATAACTCATGTTATAAAATGTTCTTCTGCATGTCTTGTGCAATTACATATTTCCAACTGAGAGGTCTCCAAATCCCCAAACCCTACAGGGTGTTACTTTAATGGCCAAATCGTTATTTAAAATTCTTCATGAAAAATCAGTAGCCTGATTAAATAGTGTGCATCCAATAATCAAAAGTAAGAACACAATATTTCATGCATCATTATGTTTTGAGTTTTGGTACAGATATAGCAGCAGCACTGAAATACAGTCTGCATTACTCACCACCAGCACTTACCTGCTCCAGTGTTAATTTTGACAGCAAATTTTGATTTAGTCTTAGTCGTAGTCTTTTGACTAAAATGTCACTTAGTTTTAGTCATAATTTAGTCATCTGAATAGTTTTTAGTTTTAGTCGACTAATTATCATTAGAATATAGTCCAGACTAAATCTACAGTCGATTCAGTCGACTAAAATATAAAGGGTGTAAAATGTAATGGTTTTTCTTCAGTTCCCTTCAGTTATTTAAGTCATTATATATACTTACACGAAATGAAACATTTATTAACCAGTTATGGAATATTATTCATGTTTGAAAGACCAATACACACACAAACAGATTTAACAAACAACATCTGAGGTCTTCCATAACTGCAAAGTGAAGAAGAGAAAACTGTTATTTTATTCTTGTATCACCTTTTTATTTATCTCTTATTTATTTAATAGTTGTTACTAGTGCTGTCGATCTAATTAAATTACATGCTCTGTGGTAAACTTATCTACATTAATTGCATTTATCACTTTTTGCTATAAAAATATTTTTAATTGTGCAATTCAAATCAATTTTAACATAACAGTAAATCAATGAATGAAAAACTGCCACATCTCCAGGTCTCAGTGTTTACTAGAGACACACACTGCACATTTTGTGCACTAATAAACTGTAAATAAAACTACCTAATCTGTTTCATGCACTTTCTAGTGTGTACAGAGAGATTTGGGACATGATTATTAAACGCAAATGGTTGGAGTTAGCTAGCTAGTCTCCCGACTCTGGCTCTGCACATATAACGTTTCACCTGTTTCCCACATACCTGATCAACTAATCTGATCATTAACACCACCTTACTGAGTTAATACAGCGCTTCACCTGCTTCCCACATACCTGATCAACTAATCTGATCATTAACACCACCTTACTGAGTTAATACAGCGCTTCACCTGCTTCCACATACCTGATCCAACTAATCTGATCATTAACACCACCTTACTGAGTTAATACAGCGTTTCACCTGCTTCCCACATACCTGATCCAACTAATCTGATCATTAACACCACTTTACTGAGTTAATACAGCGCTTCACCTGCTTCCCACATACCTGATCCAACTAATCTGACCATTAACACCACCTTACTGAGTTAATACAGCGTTTCACCTGCTTCCCACATACCTGATCAACTAATCTGACCATTAACACCACCTTACTGAGTTAATACAGCGTTTCACCTGCTTCCCACATACCTGATCCAACTAATCTGATCATTAACACCACTTTACTGAGTTAATACAGCGCTTCACCTGCTTCCCACATACCTGATCCAACTAATCTGACCATTAACACCACCTTACTGAGTTAATACAGCGTTTCACCTGCTTCCCACATACCTGATCCAACTAATCTGATCATTAACACCACTTTACTGAGTTAATACAGCGCTTCACCTGCTTCCCACATACCTGATCCAACTAATCTGACCATTAACACCACCTTACTGAGTTAATACAGCGCTTCACCTGCTTCCCACATACCTGATCCAACTAATCTGACCATTAACACCACCTTACTGAGTTAATACAGCGCTTCACCTGCTTCCCACATACCTGATCCAACTAATCTGACCATTAACACCACCTTACTGAGTTAATACAGCGCTTCACCTGCTTCCCACATACCCGATCAACTAATCTGATCATTAACACCACCTTACTGAGTTAATACAGCTCTTCACCTGCTTCCCACATACCTGATCAACTAATCTGACCATTAACACCACCTTACTGAGTTAATACAGCGCTTCACCTGCTTCACACATACCTGATCAACTAATCTGATCATTAACACCACCTTACTGAGTTAATACAGCGCTTCACCTGCTTCCACATACCTGATCAACTAATCTGATCATTAACACCACCTTACTGAGTTAATACAGCGCTTCACCTGCTTCCCACATACCTGATCAACTAATCTGACCATTAACACCACCTTACTGAGTTAATACAGCGCTTCACCTGCTTCACACATACCTGATCAACTAATCTGATCATTAACACCACCTTACTGAGTTAATACAGCGCTTCACCTGCTTCCACATACCTGATCAACTAATCTGATCATTAACACCACCTTACTGAGTTAATACAGCGCTTCACCTGCTTCACACATACCTGATCCAACTAATCTGACCATTAACACCACCTTACTGAGTTAATACAGCGTTTCACCTGCTTCACACATACCTGATCCAACTAATCTGACCATTAACACCACCTTACTGAGTTAATACAGCGTTTCACCTGCTTCACACATACCTGATCCAACTAATCTGACCATTAACACCACCTTACTGAGTTAATACAGCGTTTCACCTGCTTCACACATACCTGATCCAACTAATCTGACCATTAACACCACCTTACTGAGTTAATACAGCGCTTCACCTGCTTCCCACATACCTGATCAACTAATCTGACCATTAACACCACCTTACTGAGTTAATACAGCGCTTCACCTGCTTCACACATACCTGATCCAACTAATCTGACCATTAACACCACCTTACTGAGTTAATACAGCGTTTCACCTGCTTCACACATACCTGATCCAACTAATCTGACCATTAACACCACCTTACTGAGTTAATACAGCGTTTCACCTGCTTCACACATACCTGATCCAACTAATCTGACCATTAACACCACCTTACTGAGTTAATACAGCGCTTCACCTGCTTCCCACATACCTGATCAACTAATCTGACCATTAACACCACCTTACTGAGTTAATACAGCGCTTCACCTGCTTCACACATACCTGATCAACTAATCTGACCATTAACCTTACTGAGTTAATACAGCGCTTCACCTGCTTCCACATACCTGATCAACTAATCTGACCATTAACACCACCTTACTGAGTTAATACAGCGCTTCACCTGCTTCCACATTCCTAATCAACTAATCTGACCATTAACACCACCTTACTGAGTTAATACAGCGCTTCACCTGCTTCCACATACCTGATCCAACTAATCTGACCAGTAACACCACCTTACTGAGTTAATACAGCGCTTCACCTGCTTCCACATACCTGATCCAACTAATCTGACCATTAACACCACCTTACTGAGTTAATACAGCGCTTCACCTGCTTCCACATACCTGATCCAACTAATCTGATCATTAACACCACCTTACTGAGTTAATACAGCGCTTCACCTGCTTCACACATACCTGATCCAACTAATCTGACCATTAACCCCACCTTACTGAGTTAATACAGCGTTTACAGCAGGACACGCTCTAAACTGTACAGGGCAGTGTGCAGGACTAGGATTAAGAAAGGCTAAACTAGCGTTAGCAGCGGTAAAGGTAGCTGACGGTGGTGCTGGAGGGCTGATGTCCAGGGCGGTGGTGATTTTCTCTAAACACAAACTCTAAACTCTCTTTCTCTCTGCTCACACTGTCTAGATAACTTAGTTCCATCATGAGTAACGAAAGTTCACAGACTCGTATGGTCTTCCCGGGTTTAGACCAAATTTGTGAACGTGTGCGTTTGATTGACGGCTACTCGTCTTGTCCTGCCTCTACATACACGCAGAAGTAGTTATGATTGGATGTTTTCCCTGCCAAACATGTTTGTCTCGTTTTTATTCGTTGACTAAAGTGTCAATCAATTTCGTCATAGTTTTTATCCTTTCTGTAGATTTTATTTAGTTATCGTCTCATTTTCGTCATGAAAAAAAAGGTTCGTTGACAAAAACTATGACGAAAATATTCCGTCAACGAAGTTAACACTGACCTGCTCACCCTAAAATTGCAACTCAGACCAGCCAAAATACAAATGAATCAGTCGAACATGTGTTTGGAGCAAGACTTGTTGTGTTCTGCTCTTATCTGGTTCCCATCAAGCATTCCCAGTTAAATATCAGTTGAAAGGCTATTTGCAATGCATGCAGAGGCAACTTCATTAGCTGCACCATGGGTGCAAGCTGCTGTCTTACCCAGGAGTCATGTTTAATTGGCCGTCTCCGGGCAGGGTTACTGCGTGGAGATGGTGAATGGATGGAAGTGGAGAGGCAGGGCTTCCTCAACTTGTATGCCATCAGAGCCTGGGTTGCCTCAGCTTCAGTTAAACACACATAAAACACACTCTATTAAATAACACTGCTTGTTCAATTTAATCCTTAATCTTCAACAGAACAGAACACATACATACTACAAACCTCCTTTCTGGAAAAGTAGGACATTTTGTAACATGCAATAAAAAGAGGAATCTTTGATTTGTTCATTCTCTTGAACTTTTAGTTAACTGGCAACAGCACAAAAAAATATTTGCAGTGTTCATCATTAACACTTCTAATTATTTTTTTTTCATTTGCCTATTATTGCTCGATACAGTACTTCAGCTGCACAAGAGTCAACCATTAGACTGCGTTCTCTGGAGTGATAGACCACCGTTCAACATCTCTGGAATGAGTTAGAGTGGACCTTGTGATCCAGAACTAATCATCTAACATCAGTACATTAATGCTGAGAGCACAGAGTAGAGGATGTTACTGCAGCGATAGTAGGAACAAGCTCATTTAATAAAAATAACATGTCGGATAAGCAGGTGTCTACAAACTTTTAGACATATAAAGTAGACCACATGAATGACACAAAAGCAGTAGTACCAATAACAAGGAAAAATCTCTTGTACCTGAGTCACAGTGAGGTTTGGTTTCCACCTGAGGGTCACCGCCAGAACAGCATGTGTGAGCCTTCTTACTTTTGTCTAAGGAGGAGAAAACTGGTTTAAACACATTAGCCTGCAGTAAGTACTGCTCATACACATTTACTGTGACCAGCTGCTGACTTTAAAAAGGACGCATTCTGCTTTTCCAGTTTTCCCCTTTTCTTTATTGTGTTATGTAGCTTTTTGCACATGTAAAACTAATCTGACCCTATTGTAAAAACATTTAGCTTTGGTGAGCTGACCAATGAGAACAGACTGGGCTTACAGGGAGGTGGCTAAAATAATTATAGCTCAATTTTTTATATCATTATTATTATTAATGGAATGGAAGCCTATTTAAGGAGTTAAATGTTTAAAATGTATGTTACCTTCCTCTGTACAGTTACTTTTCAGAAGATTTTCAGATGTTTTGTCAGGTCCATGATGGTCCTGTATATTAAATATTAACTATTATTATATCTGGCATAAGTTAAGTTTGCTAGCAGGGACCGTGACAGTAAAATATTGTGGCAGTGGAGAGGCGGAGTAGCCGTGACCACTTCCCCACAAACACAGATGTGCTGTCTGCTCCTCCCTTGATTTATTGCAGCTGAGGAAAATCAGGGGGAGGAGCAGGAACACTTGAAAAAAATTAGGCGTGTTCGAATTGCTCGGTACGGTGCATGCCGGTTCGTTTTTGGTCACCACTGGCGCTTCATGATGACATATCGAGCTTAATCCTCATTGGTCAGAAGTTCCGCAGACACCTCTAACGTTTGACTCTTTTCATTGTAAAATATATATCTCCTCCAAAACTCTTCAAAGACCCTACATTTACAATAATACTATCATATCTAGTAGCATGACAGTTCATTTTCATACAGTATTCAACATATTTCTTTTTTCATAATTAGCATTTCAGATCATGAAGAGGCTCAAGTGCCATAGATTTATACACTTAATTTCTAAAGCATTCTGAACTGCTCTTATGATTTGTTACGCACTACATCATTATTTGGATCTATTTTTCTTTCTACCCTTTCTACTTCTTTTCTTTCTTTCTACTATTTTTCTATTGTGTCTACTTCATCAGCTGTAAAGAGAGCAAACAGCAAGAGCCGCCATTGTTCACGTAGGCTGCAGGTGGTGACTGTCCGAGTTGAGGCTCTTTTCTAACCTCCTCCCCCAACTGGATCCGGCTGCTCTCGCTGACCACCAAGGCCAGGCGCAGCTGTATCTCAAACACGCCTATTGTCTCTCTCCAGCACACAGGAGGTGGACAGGACTTTAGAGAGAGAGCTGCACGGCCGGAGGGTGATCCTGGTTGAATGGACTAACAGGACCTTAACTGTCAGAGACAGATAAGCTGGGTTGGATGTGTGAATAAAGATCTTCCTTTTGCACTTGTTTGTCTATGTGTGTCTCTGGCCTGCATGGGCTCTCAGATAGAGTAGCTTGGCCCTTCCCCAGGGCGAGCCACGATACTATATGTTTGGTTCTCACCTTCTTGGGCGATCTCCCAGAGGTCCAGAGCCACCTTAAACGCCTGTGCTACTGTCAGGGTGACTGCCTGGGCCTGCAAAGGACACGAAAGGATGTGCTGACAGCTTCTCCACAGGGTGCTGACACTAGAGAGCATGAGGACACCACACCAGAAACCACAAACTACACAGACTACACACACTGTAGTGGACAGTGACAGACACCAGATGGAGCCACATACTCAAATAACTGCTGACTCCATAGCTCTAGCGGTGCTGGGAATAGGAAACATTACAAATAGTATCTACAATGAGGGCTGTCACAGTTAATTACTTTTTGAGTTCTTTTAACAGGCTAAATAACACAAAATGGACTGAACAAACAATAATTACAAAAGAATAAACTAGGCTGCTATAAATAGATTCTATAAAAATACATATAGATTAAGAATATATATGAAAAACAATATACACACATAAAGCTTTTTCAATTAAATAAAGAGAGGAAGGCAGATGTGTATGATAATTCTGGATAGCATCTGGAAAATCAGTGTCACAGCTAGATGAATTATCTAGGATGCAAACTCACAATTTTCTTCTTTTGGCAGAGGAAGGCATGGCACTCCAGGGTTTCATTAAACTGACTCTGTGAGACGTAGGCAAACACCTTATCCTGAGTTTTATCAGCTGTGCAGTAGGATATTCTGCAGAGAAAAAGCAGCAATGTTTGTTAGAAATCTGCCAACAGCCTCATAAAAATAGTAAATTCCAATCACCTGTGTAGGTGTACAATAACGACAGGACCTAATGACTAGCACAGATCCACTGCCCTGACCTCTGTATTCATTAAATCCATTGAGAGGCTGCTGTTAGCATATCTAAAGGTCATTGCATCCCTTGTCCCACCGTCCTGCTAGACCCAGTGTACTTTGCATGTTTGACTAACAGGTCTTTGGATGAACATGGGACTTCACCTTATCCTTCAAAACTTTGGAATTTGGGCTCTTGCAGAAATCTTCAATAGCATCTTCCCTGAAATGTGCTGACACCAGCCAAGGATGCTCTCACACTGTTCTTTTCACTGTAGCCTACTGACTGCACTAGTTTTGTTTGAATAACTACAGGTATTGATGAAAGGTTAAACGGCTGGTCCTTCAGAACAATCACAACAGGTCAAGTGTGGAGGTGACAGTGGACTCCCACTTCACCTCTGGCAGTCCTCACTATGCTTGACAAAACAGTGATTCCTATGGTATTGCTAGGGATGACCATAGAAATAAAATGAAATATCAACACTCCACACAAACATCCAGACTCCATAAAGGTTCCTCGCCCTATTATGAACAATTTATGTACAAAAGCATGTTTTTATTTGTTTTAAATTGCTCTGAACTGCTATCTCTTACTTAACTACTGTACTCTGCATTCTTCAAAAATATGAAGCAGATTTTCTTCAGGAGAAAAATGAAAAACAGATTTTCTTCATGAGGCAAAATAAACTCCAACTCCAAAAAATGCTTCTGTCACACACTGTGGTAAACAAAAATGATGCAAACCTAATACATTTTGTGCTGTGTACACCCCCCAACCTTCCCTGAATGTCATTGTATCCTCAGCATTATGAGGTTTCTCTTTGGTTTATCTGGTATATTAAATTTCATTATTTAATGTTCCACGTTTTCATTACAAATCTTGTTTTTTGATTACCTCAAATTGTTATTTTAATTCTTATTTATTTACTAACAAAATAGTTTTTAAATAGTTTTTTGGTGAGGTTGGCAGTTATTTTCTTCTTCCAGTTATTGTAAATTAAAAAAATTATAATAAATAGACATTGTAAAGTGAGATTCACTGCTTTGCATCACATCTGTGCCATACATCATCAATCAAACGTGCTTCGCTCAGTTCCAATGTAAAACTGCAACAGACGCAGAGATCACTGCCCAACTCACTGTGGATGGAATCAAGACTAGACTGCCTATAAATCTTGGGATTCCAGCTGGCAACCGTGAAACACTGAAAATGCAATCTAAACAAAAGCAGTATGACCGGTGGGAGGCAGCTCTCTGCTCTAAAATATCGGGCTTGTCATTTTAAAGCATGCAGAGAGGAAGCAGTATTGATTCCACTCATTCAAGCATATCGAGTAGCCACACAGAGCGGAGGATTACTCTGTAGAACCAAGCATGAGGCGAGTCACTGAAAATAGATTTGTGCATCAAATCCAAACAAGAAACGTGTAGCTGTAACACAGCACTGGATTATAACCCGAAACTGATTTTGCCTCTTATTTCTAGTCTTAAAAATAAAGCTGACCTGATTCATTTATGCTTCAATGACATGCAATGTCAACATGCTTGACCCCAAAACACTGAGAACCAGGTTCTGGTAATAATGGGCTAGTGGGGCTAAGTGGGGCCTCCCTGTTACTTTTTAGTATCAGGGCAAAGAAATGTCCAGCTTGTAAAATGGACATTTTTACTTTGTTGTACAGAGTCCTTTAGAAATGGACTTAAATCTCATCATGTTCCATATTACATCGCCTGACTGACACGAACAAGGATATGCCTTTGGGGCAGCTCTAATTCTTCATCCTCTCATGTTGGACTGATAAGACTTGATGCTACAGTGACTCACTAGTGCCTTATGAGGCACAGAGTGGTATTAAAAACAGGATGGGCCAGGACGAGCCAGTTACCATGCTAACTTTATAGACATCTCTGTAACACAACTTGGAGACGTATTGCTCCTTTAATACTTCATGATGCACATAATTGTCAAAACCTCCAGTAAGTGAGCTAATTATAAAATCTCCATGACGGGAACATAACCTCATGAGCACTGGATGTTCTCTCAAACTATATCACATTATATATGAGCGAGACAGTTCTGTAATTTATGGACAGTTTGCCTGATTTACTTGAAAGGTTGGTTTGGTAATTGCATCGAAAGTACCTTTAACTTTTATGAATTGTTTGTATATGTTGTTGTTTTTTAAATGGTCCTACCTGTCCATTTAAAAAGTTTATAAACAATCAACCAGAGTCACCAGAATTGAATGTGCTTCTGCACTTTAAGTTTCAAGTTTCAAGTTTCAAGTAAAAATAAGCTAAAAAATATACATATAGTTATAACTGAAATATATAAAGGACTATACAATACACAAGATATATACATAGGATATACAGGGAGACATCTGTGAAAAAATTTGCATAGGCAGGTTCTAAGTAGATATATCTATTTAAAGTGACTTGGTGATATTGTCCATAGCAGCGATATCAGAATAAATAATATAAAGTGTAACAATGTGCAGTGGTCGAGTGAACGGTATTGGGGTCTTTCAGCCTCACAGTTTGTTCAGGAGCCTGACAGCCTGTGGGTAGAAGCTGTTCAGTAGGCGGGTTGTTCTGGCCTGGATGCTGCGGAATCTCCTGCCTGATGGCAGTATGGTGAACAGGCCGTGTGCTGGGTGACCGCTGTCTGACCTGATCTTCTGGATTTTCCTCAGGCAGCGGGACTGGTAGATGTCCTGTAAGGCTGGTAGTTTGTTGCCTACGATGTATTCTGCTGTCCTCACCACTCCTTTTAGGGCCTTGCGGTCGCAGGCAGTGCAGCTGCCGTACTAGACAGTGATGCAGCCCGTTAGGATGCTCTCTATAGTGCATCTATAGAAGCTGGTGAGGATATCAGGAGGCAGTCCAAACTTCCTGAGCCTGCGCAGGAAGAAGAGATGCTGACGGGCAGATCTCACAATCGTGTTAGTGTGGAGGGACCAGGAGAGGTCATCAAAGAGGTGCACGCCGAGGAACTTAACACTGCTGACTCTCTCCACTTCAGCCCCGTTGACGTAAAGGGGAGAGTGACCGCCCTTCTGCTGCTTCGTGTAGTCCACAATCATCTCCTTCGTTTTGCTGATGTTTAGACGGAGACTGTTGTTGTGGCTCCACTCTGACAGAGCGCTGACCTCGTCTCTATAGGCTGTTTCATCTCCATCTGTGATGAGGCCTAGGATGGTAGTGTCATCAGCGAAGATGAAGATGAGGTTGGAGGAGTGTTTAGGTTCAGCCATAAAGTTTAGAAACCCTGATATCATGGCTGTGCAAACAAAACCAAGTATTTACAGTTGATTTTTACATTGCGTTAAAATTTCATGATGATTGGACCAATACAAATGCTCCCAAACTGCTTTAAACAATAAACCTTTCCTTTATCCTTGGACAGCGACCATATAAAAATATAAAACATAAGTTAAAACCTGTTATGTTATTTTGAGTGTAGAAAATGCATTAAACTCATTTATCGTACATATCGTAACTCATTTATATTTCTGTGATGAACATATAGTCAATTGGTCAGCGTGTTGTTCTCCCTTTTATGCTCACTTATTAGTAGAATGTTTTTTAGCTGTGTATCACAATTAAGCAAGAGTGTCCCAACAACCAATTAGCCCAATAACATCCTTAACTTGGATTGGCGGCGATACCAGGAGATTTAGGCAGAGGACTGAGAATTGCTGATAATAGGACTATATGCAAAATAAGCCTCTATACAAAAATAGACTTTAATACAAACATTTTTATTCTTTAAAATCATCTGATACACTTAAATTAATTGTGAAATGGACATTATTGTTTGTGGACTGCATGAATTGCATGAAAATTACATGACATGAAATTCTAAAGTGATCCTAAACTTTTGAGCGGTAGTGTATATTCACAGGTTAAGGACAATTTTAGGTTTTCAGTGATTTTACTCTAAGTAAACTTGGTTACTCTATATTTGCCCTATTGGGTTGAATTCCTAGAAGTGCTGGTAGACTTATCAAAGAGAATTTTAACTCACAGGTAGAGAAGACTAACTGGACATCATATCAAGGTGAAAAACACACACACAGCAGTAGAAGCAGCAGCAGTCAGAGGTTGGTGGATCTTTACACTACAGTCCATTCAGCTGGGAAAAGGCCAGAGCTGTAAGGCTCCACTTCAAAAGCGTTTGTGAAATAATTAGCTCTATCTGACAGGGCGCGTTACAGAAGTAGGCTTTAGATCTTCCTCTACATACCAATGTTGCTGCACTATTTCTGATGCACGACCTAAATATCAATACCCAAGAGACCCTCTCTCTTCCTTTTTCTTTCCTTCTCTCTCCTTCTTTTGTAGCATTATGTGTTTTTAATTTACTGTTTATTTTTATTATCAGTGCATCCCAAAATCTAATTATTAACAGCAAACAAAAAAGGGAACACCAAACACTGGAATGCATTAACTAATGAGGGGGAGGAGCTTAAACTTTAATGGACTTTTATGCATCCATCTGTACAAATCCTTTTTTGAGTTTATGTTGTTTTAATTGTTAAGAGTTCTGAATGTATAGATTGTGTACAATGTACAAATGACTGTGATTCTTATTCAACAATCCACATCCTGTACTACTTTTCAAATAGGGCACAATTTTCAGGCAAAATGATGATTAACTACAATTTTTCCTGAGGAAGTCAGATATTAAGCAAATAGTTTTAAAAATAATTAAAAATTAAATAAAAATTAAAATTAAATTAAATTAAAAAAAAAAAAATCCTAGCAAGCATGCAGGACCTGGCAGACCACCAAAATTGTCACCATTAGCTTTTATGTTGAAGAGAAGAAAAGAAAATACAGCTCAACAATTGCAAATCAAACAAGGAAGCAAAACAATAAACTGACCCCCCAAAACTCAGACCGCAACATCACAACATGAATGTGTTTGAGAAAATGTAACTTTGACTAAACTTTGAAGGTGTGGCTAATTACTCTGCAGATTTCTTTAAAAAAACTAACAGCAAGCATCATGAAAAGAATAATAGCCAAAGATAAACACTGAAAATATTTTTTTAATGTTGGTATTATATTTAGTTTTTTTCTATAACTGAGAAGCAATAACCTGAACCTGATAAAAAATAAATAAATAAATAAATAAAATTGCGATCTCTGAATTTTGCACAGCATTGTGTGACTATCAAAGGCAAAATAACGAAACCAGCTTGGTTTCATTCTAAGGTCAGGTTCTTCAATTCTGTACTTTAACTTATTTGTTAATTGCCAGGTATACTAGGTGTATTTTAGCAGGAAAATCCCCAAAATGTGCCAGACATTGGCCCTCCTGGAATAGGACTGAAACAGGAATAAGCATGGGATGGAAAATGATTTATAGCTGCTTTTGGTGTATAAAATCAGAAAAATGTGACTACAAATAAAAGTGCAACAAAACTTGATCTAACACTTTTTTCCAAGTTGAAGTCGAAGATATTTGTATAATATGTTTCGTACATATTATGCAGGCATAGTAATGAGATTCACCAGGCAGATGTAATGGGAATCCAGGTCAGCTGGAAAACATCTCAGTTTATTGGCGTGGTTGCTGAGCTGAGCATTCTTCTTCTGCAGTGTGAAGTTCCACTGGGGTGCAAGCACTGTGTATTCACAGCCTTCAGGCAGGGAGGCACAGGCTTGTTAAATTTCAACCGTAACACAAATGCCTCTGAGATTTGAGGCAGAAATGTCATAGAGAGTAAATACAAACAGAGCCATTGGCAACTAGTGAACCTCAGCCTGGGCCGATAAAGGATTGGGTTGTGCAATTCCATCCGGACACAGGACTCTAGGCCAAAGAGCTGGAGATGTGGAAAAGTAATTCTGCTATGTTCTGACAAGTTTCTGCACACTGAAGAAGCATTCTTAAATTAATAATAAAAACTACAAAATGCTCCATAAATACATATGTGTGTGTGTGTGTGTGTGTGTGTGTGTAGTAGCAGTAAGGGCTTTAGTAGAGGCTTAAACACATTATGCGGGTGAAGTGTGACACTGCCACAGTTTGCTTTCTCCGTCACACACAGTAGGTTTCCCTTTTGTACAGAGTGCATTAGTATGGCAATTCAGACTGTCACAGTGGGAGCAATGCCAAAATGAGCTTTAACCTTTCTGTGAAATCCCACAGAGTTAATACAGAAGCATGTTGAATCTCATTACACAAATCGCTGAGCAGGATTAGGATTTTAGGAAAACAAAATTCAGAAAAAAACACCATGTGAAAGGCTTCATATAGGAAACGTGTATTGTAAAACTAACCACAAGCACAATGCTAAAACGAGCACTGAAGAATATGAACGATCGTGACTGACATAAACAACAAACCAAACAAAAGTCTCTTATTATTCCGATTATCTGAAGCGTAACTGACGAAAAGATGGCTGACGGCTCACTCCGAGTCAAGACATACACTGATTATATCTCTTAAATCATAGCTACTAAAAATAGAAGACATGTTCTTTGCTTTTCCTCTGTTTATAAACACTACTGCAGGAGGAGGGTAGGGCTTGGGGGCATAAACAAGCATGAGGAAACCCATACATATCATTAGAGCCAAGCTGGTTCTGCAGTTTAGATAAAAGAAAGCTGAGAATCCTTTTCTCTCTCCTATCAGCTCATTTACTGACTGCAGTGGCACATGCATTAATTCTCACTGTAAGCTTTAACTAAGCTGTAAACTACACTAGCAATTATAAACCTGATGTTCTTTATAGCAAGTAGCTGATTGGCTGGTTTGAAAAGTAGTTTGCTGTTTTGCAATCAGTTAAACAGCCAAAGATTCCACAATTTTAGTAAACCAGTTCCTTCTTACATTGAAGTGTTGTCTGGATTTCACAGAAAAGATTTCCTAGTGGAGATGATCTCTTATTACCACCAGTCATACTACTTCTTTAATATATTTTTAATATACACTTCCTTCTGTTTATGCGTAAGGGTAAATCTTTTCTTCTAAAGTTCTTCAACATAGCAGTCCATATGGTAATTAAGTACAAGTTATTCGGTATCAAGAAAAAAAGTTAAACCCAGAAGCTTCAGCAACCAAATATAATATTAAAATGTACTGTATGTAATGTGCTCACATTTTCCCCATTATTACAGCCTTAATTATTTTTGAGAGGCTTTAAGTTTTTAAAGAAATCTGCAGGGATATTTTATACCTCCAATGGCTACATTTTCTGCTTCCCAAACAAATTCAGTGATGCTAAGGTGTGGACTCAAGTCCATTGTTCACTCCATTGTTCTGAGAACACCAGCAGCTTCTTTGATGTGCAAATTGTCTGCTTTTTCTGTTGATTTCCCTTTTTTTGCTTCTCGACATCTTTTCTGACACATAGCATTGAGTTGTTTCCTCACAGTCGGAATAACAGATTTTTTTCAGGTCTCAGGCAATAGTGGAGATTTTCACCTGTCAAGCTTTCAGCTCTCAAAGACAAAAAGATACGTTTTTAAGTAGAATATCAGAAAAAGAAAACGGTAATGTATAGTCATGGCCAAAAGTTTTGAGAATGGCACAAATTTTGGTTTTCACAACGTTTACTGCCTCAGTTTTTTTGGAACCTTTTGTCAGATGTTTATATGGTATAATGAAAAACAATTATTAGCATTCCATACATGTGTTAACTTTTTATTGACAAATAAATCCAGTTTACACTAAGACTTAATATTTACAGTGTTGACTCGTCTTCTTGAAGACTTCTGCAATTTGCCTCAGCATGCAGGATATCAGCTTCTGGACTAAATCTTGAATGATGGCAACCCATTCTTGCCTAATCACTGCTTGGAGTTGTTTCTGGGTTTTTGTTTGTCCACCCTCTTTTTGAGGATTGACCACAGGTTCTCAATAGGATTAAGATATGGGGAGTTTCCTGGTTATGGACTTATTTCAAAATGATTTCAATGTTTTGTTCACAGGGTCACTTGGTTGTCAATTTTGCCTTGTGTCATGGTGCTCCATAATTCTGGAAAAAAGCATTGTTCATCTCCAAATTGCTCCTGGATCATTGAGAGAAATTGCTCTTGTTTTGATACCATTCCTTATTCATGGCATTGTTCTTAGGCAAAATTTTGAGCGAACCCACTTATGGTCTCAGGATGCTTCCCTGCTGGCATGACACAGGACTCAGGTAGCGCTCACCTTTTCTTCTCCAGCTAATCATTTTTCCAGATGTCCCAAACAGTCTAAAGAGGGCTTCATCAGAAGGGGCTGCCCTTCTTGACACCAAGCCATCCTCCAAAAGCCTTCGTCTCAATGCGTGTTCAGATTTATGCCCATCTGCCCTCTGCCATAACTGAGCAAGCTCTGCACTGGTGGTGTGACCCGATCTCATAGCTGCGTCCTCTTTAGGAGATAGTTGTAACGCTTGCTTGACTTTCTTGGGCACCCTGAAGCCTTCTTCACTGCAACTGAACCACTCTCCTTGGAGATAAATGATTGATTGGGGTGCAAGCAGCATTGTCTTTGCCTGTGAAACCTTTTTGATGCAATGCAATGATGACTGCACGCGTTTCCTTGGAGGTAACCATGGTTACCAGAAGAAAACTTTAAAACACCACTACACTTTTAAAGCAACCAGTCTGCTCTTCTAATCAGCATGACTCAGTGATATCAGCTATCTTGTATCAGTGATTATCTCTACCTTTTCACCTGAGCTAACAAGATTATCACTGAAATGATGTTTGCAGGACATTCTGTAGGGCTGAAATGCAGCAGGTGGAATGCAGTAATGTTTGTGATAAGATTATGTTTTATGTCAGGGAACAACTTTGCAATTAATTGCAATTCATTTGATCACTCTTCCCAATCTAGAGTTAATACAAATCTCCACCATAAGAACTGAAGCAACAAACTCCAAACTTCTTTCTCCAATCTTTCAAATATACTCTTAAGATTACAACCCAGTTTATGACAGATTTTTTGATAGTGAATTGTTCATCTGATGGTGACTGATTCAGTGGACTACCACATCTAGCATGCTAGAAATCATATTTAAAGTTTCTCAAAACCTTTTAAACTTATTTTCTGTGATAACCTGTATATGCAAGTGATTTATGTTCTCTAATCTCCCCAGAAATATCTCCTGCAGAATTAACAACTTGCACTTTTGAATTAAAGGTGGTCTCCGACTACTGCTATTTGTAAAATTTTTGACAATTTGTCATATTTTTGTACGGTTTGTCAGTTTTGCTACTTTATTTCATTTATTTATTTTGGTATTTATTTATCCTACTCTATATACCCTTACTCTCCAACCAATCTACAAATAAAGTGGCTTAGCATGAGCTGTACTGTGATATGCTTGCCCGTTGGCTACAATACATTTATTTTCAAAAACTCTTTCAAGTCTAGCTGAGCCTCTGTGATCAAAGCCTGTGCTGTCCACGTTCAGCACCTTCAGGGTATGTGATGTTCTCTCAAGACATGATCCACCTGAGCTGACAGCAAAAGAGAATAAAAAAAAGCAGCAGGACTGCTGGAGTGCATTTCCAATTCCTGTCCTCCATAATCTTAGATTGCCACCCATATAATACCAAACAACGCAGACTGGAACCCACTGCTGGGTGAGGTGTCTGGGCCACAGTGTGTTACTTCTGAAGAAGCAAGAGAAACAGAGAGAGAGAGAGAGAGAGAGAGAGAGAGAGAGAGAGAGAGAGAGAGAGAGAGAGAGAGAGAGAGAGAGAGAGAGAGAGAGGGAGAATCAGAGATAGAGAAAGAGAGAGAGAGAGAGGGAGAATCAGAGATAGAGAAAGAGAGAGAGAGAGAAAATGAATGAGAGAGACAGCAGACAGCAGACAGAAATAGAGACAGAGAAAAACAGCGACAGAGATAGACAGACAGAGAGAAATCAAGAAACAGAGTGAAATAGAAACACAGAGACAGAGAAAGAGGAAGGGAGAAGGAATAGGAGAGAGCTATATACAGAGAGAGGGGGAGAGAGAGACAGAGAGAGAGAGAGAGAGAGAGAGAGAGAGAGAGAGAGAGAGGGAACAGGAGAGCTATACACAGAGAAAGAGAGAGAGAGAGAGAGAGAGAGAGAGAGGGAACAGGAGAGCTACACACAGAGAAAGAGAGAGGCAGAAAAGATATATAAGAGAGCTATATTCAGAGAGAGAGAGAGAGAGAGAGAGAGAGAGAGAGAGGAAATAGGAGAGAGCTATACACACAGAGAAAGTGAGAGAGAGGAATGTGAGAGAGCTATAAACACACTGAGAGAGAAGAAATAGGAAACAGCTAGAAAGAAAGAGTCAGAGTGAGAGAGAGAGAGAATGAGAAACAGAAAGACAGATGCAAAAGAGAAAAAAGAGAGATAGGATAAAGAAAGACAAGGAGACAGAACGGAAAAAAAGAGAGAAAGAGAGAGAGACAGACAGAAGAGATGTAACTCCCAAGGGGGGAAGGATGAAAGGCATTCATGACTCTAATGACTGTGTCTCTGCTGCTGCTGATAAGCAAACATCAGCATGAGGCCAGCCAGAGACCCTGAGACCACATCTCCACTCAATACCCTTCAACCCCTCCCATCCACCCACCCACACACCTTTCTTCGTTGCATCTTGACTTAACAATCACCCACCTCCCACAGCGGAGCGTGAAACAAACCCACTCTCTCTTCAGCTGCACCGTTCTGTTTTACACAGTAACAGCTCTTACATCGCAGACGAGTCTCACATTCAGAAAATATATACAAGCGAACCACACTCACCAAATCCCTGCTGGATCAAACCTTAAACAGTATCAGTGTACGGTGTGGTGTCAGTGTATCTGAAGCAACTACTAGGTGCATGAAAAAGATTAATTCAAGATTTGAGCATCTATAATTGATATTTTGAACTGTGATTTCTAAAACTCCTAAGTTTGCTCTGTATCTATGTGTCTGAAAAAACATTTTGAATAAAAGAATGCGGAAGTCAGACTTAAGAACTGGGTTGGACTCTCATGAACTGTCCTAAAATGGTTCAGTTCATACCTGCAAGGAAGAAAACTACTTTGCTGAAGCAGAAAAACACTGAAACACTGTCAGTGACCTGTGGTGTCCTGCAGGGTTGGATTCTTGGGCCGCTATTATTTAATTTATACATGCTTCCTCCTGGTGAAATCCTACGTGACTTACTAGGGCTATGCAGATGACACTCAGATCTACCTGGCCTGCTGCCCAAGCACTTATGATCCCCTTAAGCCTCTGTGTAAGTGCAACTTTCTACAGTTGAATAGAGATAAAACAGAACCAACTGTATTTCTGAATAGCAACGAGAGACACGGACTAGCTGCCTATCTGGATTTAAAATCTAAAGAACAAGCATGTCACCTTGGGGCTCTAACAGACTTAGATCTTAGTTTTAGTCATGTTAAAGCTGTTATCAAATCAATACCTTAGAAACATCAAAAAGATTAGAGATTTACTGACTAAACCAGAACTGGAGACATTCATTCATGCCTTTATTATTAGTGGGATTGATTACTGCAATTAGAGTTGCACAGAGTTAGAAGTACAGAGTTAGAAAGCAGCTGCTAGTTTTCATGTTTGTATAAAAATTATGAGAAGAGAATCCTTATGTTATGTTACCAGTAATAAACGTATAAGGTACTATTGCTGCTCTTTAAATATAGCATATTTATCTGATATGCTACAACATTATAAACCAAGTAAAACCGTCAGATCATTAGGAACTCAGCAGTTAGATCTGTTTCAGGTAAACACTAAACAGTGTAAACAGTGTTAAACTAAGCAGTGTTTAGCTACTAGGCTGCTCTTAGAACCGATTGACAGAGAATGTTTATGGTTTTATCGCTTTACCTTTTTACATTTTATTTTCTTTTAAATGTATTGTCTTAATTATGCTTGACTCGTATTTGAATGATGTTTTATTTCTATTTTCCTACATTGTTTTAATTTAAATCAATTTTAATCATCCTGGTGTTTTCTCATTTGTAAAGCACTTTGAAAGACTACTGTGTACAAAAGGTGCTATATAAATAAACTTGTCTTTCCTTAAGGAACATAATCCTAGAGTTCAAGGGGTTAATCAGAATGACAGTGTCTCAATCAGATCACCTTTAGTGCATATACTAAACATCTTCTATCAGAACAACGATTCCTACTTTTGAGTAAGCTCTGTTAATGTAATTCAGCGAGGTTATACTTCAGTACCTGTAAATAGACACATTCTCGATGAGGTCGCTGGTTTCTGTGTCTGTCATGATGATGCCTTTAGGAGAGACAGTGAGGGTCACCTTCCGAAACTTCTTCGCACTGGCACGAGCCTGTCAACGTCAGAAAAAGAAGAATGAATGCTGAAATTCAATCAATCTAATAATTAATCTCTAAAAGGGAAAGTGAATCAAACGTTTTTTCTCAATTAAAAAAGAATGATTAAATACTTTAATATGTTGTCAACACTGCAAAAAAAAGCATGAGCTGCTTTTAACTGAGGTAAAATACAGAGCAACCAATTGGCAAGCATTCAAACAGCTGACACAGGAGACCAGAGCCACCCTTACAACCTCATACAGACGCCACCCAACATTTCTCCATGCAGCATGTGTGGCAAGCATGGTTATTTTTATAGAGTATGTCTGGTCTGTCCTGCTTTGCCTTTAACGAGAGAGTTTTGCAACAGTGCAATGCTCTGCTGTTCAAATAAAAAAAGTTTTCTATCCTGATGTTGACAATGTTATTTTGCGTATCCTGTGTGGTTAGCTGGTTATTAGACCTGTGATTTCCAACTGGTGTGCTGTGAAACAATATCAAGCGCTCCATGGAGTCTAAAAAACCTCTAGTTCACTGGAGTAAGTCATACAACAAAAACATAACAGCATAAGTATGTATTCGGAAGTACTTGACAAAAGCACACACAAGCATAACCAATAAACCAATCCTAACCAATAAAATGAATAGCAGGAACTATATTAGAGCTATCAGTTGGCATTTATTAGGAAAAGTATGTGCAGTTTAATTCACAAGTCTCACAATTTCAAATTGCAACATCCTTTGTAGGTTTTGGCCTGCCTATAAATTGTTTGGTTAAACATGTAAAGCAGGCTACTTCAGTCATTACAGTAGACGGTGAGTGATAAAATCAGTGCAGTGAAATCTACCGAGTTGTGCAATATTGTTATGTTTTAAAAAGAAAATCATTCAGAAAAGCTGAAAAGTGCATTGTTGGTTGCTGTTGTTTTGCTGTTTCTTTATAAATCTGTACTAAACAGATCTGTACTATGTAAAAAGATTTTGGCCTCCTATACATTCGTCTTCAGGGCACAGTAATAAAAATGTCCTGTTCAGTATAAAGGGATGAAGAGTGTTTGGAAAAAGGCCATGCAGGAATGATTTCAGGCTGTTATCTATCTATACACATACACACATATGTCCACATATATACATTTACTGGTCAGATATTTTAGAATATTCCCATATTCCCAGTTTTCATTGACACTTAAGCAGTTCAAATCTGGCAAAAGGATGAAACTAAATGGATAAAAGATGAGCAGTAAACTGCTTGTGAGTAAAAATTATTTTTTTTAAATTCCTTAAATGGTTAACGTCTTACAGCTGTTCTCTAGCAATGACAACAAAGTAAGGTTGATGCAAACAATTCTTACAGGTGTCTCTGGTTTGGTGATTACTTACAAACCCTCTGTATGAAATCAGTGTTGGAACAGACAGGAGTTACTTAAACAATTTAGACAATACTGCACTGCAGGGTGGAGTATATTGCTGTTGTAATGGTGTGAAACAGGCAATAAAGAAAGGAAAACAAAGAGAACAATATAACTCTTTCAAGTCAAAGTGTTTCCTTTAGGGAAACTACAAACAAAGCAAGGGTGAAAACACTTTCCTAGACTATCAAAAAGTATGTGAAAACTGGAGGAAACTTAAACAGGAAGAGGACTGGCAGACCCAAAGCCCCGGCAGAGTTAACAGCTTGCACAATAGGTGTCTTACAGGACAACACCTTAAACACAGCTTAGAGTAATGGACAAATTAATCAAATTTAGAGTAAGATGCAAGAAACCTTGGGGTGACTCTTGATGACCAGTTATCGTTCTTAGCCCATATTACGAATCTGACTCAGTCATGCAGGTACATTCTCCACAACATCAGATGCATCTGACCCTTTGTCTCTCAGGAGGCCTCCCAGGTGCTCGTCCAGTCTCTTGTCATTTCAAGGCTTGACTACTGCAACTCGCTCCTGACTGTTCTTCCTCTGAAGGCCATCAGGCCCTCGCAACTGATCCAGAATGCAGCAGCCTGGCTCGTCTTCAATCTCCTAAGTTTACTCATGTTACTCCACTGCTGCGCTCCCTTCACTGGCTTCCTGTAGCTGCTCGCATTCAATTTCAAATACTGAAGCTTGCCTACAAAGCCAAGATAGACCAGCTACTCCTTACCTTAAGAAAATAGTCAAAAGTCGATCCGCACCTCGGGCTTGCCCCACCATCTCTCAAGATTCATGGAAGACACGTGACAAGACGCCTCTCTGTCCTGGCACCCAGATGATGGAACGAACTTCCACTGGCTGTCCGAACAGCGAGCTCACTCACGGTCTGATCCAGAATGCAGCAGCACGGCTCGTCTTCAATCTTCCCAAGTTCACTCATGTCTGCTGCGCTCCCTTCACTGGCTTCCTGTAGCTGCTCGCATTCAGTTTAAAGTTCTGATGCTTGCCTACAAAGCCAAGAATGGACCAGCTCGTCCTTACTTTATGGCAATGGTCAAAAGTCGAACCGCACCTCGAGCCCTTCGGGCTTCAAGTACGGCTCGGCTTGACCCGCCATCACTTAAGATTCATGGAAGACACGCAACAAAACGCTTCTCTGTCCTGGAGCCCAGATGGTGGAACGAACTTCCACTGGCTGTCCGAACAGTGAACTCTCTCGCGGTCTTCAAACGCAGACTGAAGACCTGTCTCTTTGTAAAGTACTTATAAACACTAATATACTAAAGTATTGGTATAAACTGTAATTGCACTTTATCTTCTAGGAGCACTGGCTAAGTAATGCACTTGTACTGTATGTAGTCTTGTATTTGTTCTCTTCTCTGTAGGTGTTCCAGTCTGGCTAGGTATTGCATTGTCTTGTTTCTAGGTATCAGCACTGGCCCTGTGTTTATGGCAGTGTTTGAGTATAGAGTGGTTTGGACTTAAACCTGTTTGTACTAGATAGAGATTCATACTCTAACAGAACACTAAGCACTTTTGTAAGTCGCTCTGGATAAGAGCGTCTGCTAAATGCCGTAAATGTAAATGTAAAATGTCTTTAAACAGATTGAAGACTTATCTCTTTGTGAAGTACTTGTAAGTAGAGATGGAAGGATCGATCGGCTTTGTATCGGTCTCGGCCGATTTTTAATCAAAATATGCGATCGGTGATCCGCCGATATTTCTCCAATTTAGAGCCGATCTCGAGAGCCGATCGATGGCGTTAAACAAATTAGCCTAATTTCTGTATTTCCAGCTAGCGGTTCATCCAGGAAGAGAAGAACTCCCTCCCTGCAATTCCTATCTGAACCACTAGGTGGAAATACATACCCTTTAATTTTCGACAGAGCAGCGACGTCGCAGAAAAAAAATGTGCTGAAAGTAAACATGTCCGTCTGGCAGTGTTTACCGTACGTGACAGACAAATGTGTAAAATCAGCGTGTCTCGTTGAGGAACCAAGACACAGATATTTAACTCTACTAATCTGATACGACACTGCACGCAGCTGAATACAGCGAGTATCAGTAAACAGCAGAGCTAGCACGCGCAGCTAGAGAACCACAACCCAGAGAACCGTACAGACCAGATCTGACCGGTACGAACAGAACAGCAGCAGCAATTCAAGATCTACATTTAATGATTACAGATTGTCGTTTTAAATTAAGGGTCTAAATGTAAAGATTCCAGTATTGGTGATGTGTGTTTGACTTGCTTTGTTTATTGACTGTTTCATGAATTGCTTGCGCTAATAACTACGTGTAGCCCCGCCGTGGCACATAGCCCCGCCCTCTATCGGTATCGGCTATCGGCGGATCGCGTTGAAAGGTGATCGGTGATCGGAATCGGCCTCAAAAACGCTGATCGGTCCATCTCTACTTATAAGCACTAATCTACTAAAGCATTAGTATGAATCATAATTGCACCAGATCTTCTAGGAACACTGGCTGAGTACTGCACTTGTACTGTATGTACTCTTGTATTTATTCTCTTCTCTGTAGGTATTCCAGTCTTGCTAGGTGTTGCACAGTGTCTAACCTGTTATTTTGTTGTCTTTTTCTAGGTATCAGCACTGACACTTGTTTATGGCAATGTTTGAGCTCAAGTAATTTGGACCTAAACCTGTTTATACTAGATAGAGATACATACTCTGACTGAACACTAAGCACTTATAGTCGCTCTGGATAAGAGCGTCTGCTATATGCCAGAAATGTAAATTTAGATTTTCAGTACAGAGTCTAGTTTGTTAAAGGATGCATTCTCAGTGGGTGACACCAGCTGGAGCAGGAAGCATGATGGTCTGGGGCTCTTTTTCTGGATCTGTGGCTTACAAAGAGTGACTAGCACTCCGACCAATTTTCCATTGCTATGAAATATCCTCTGGTCTATACCTAATTGGTCAGGGGCTCATCTTACAGTAAGGTAATCACCCGAAACACACCTCCAGGCTATGTTAGAACTACTTTAGAAGGCAGGAACAAGACAGAAGGCTTCAAAACACAGAATGGTCAGCTTCTACACTTAAACCCCTTTGAGCTGTTTTGGAATAAACTGGATAGAAGAGTGAAAAAAAGCAACCTACACATGCAATACATTGTGTGAACGCCTGCATCAGTGCTGGAAAGACCTTTAACCATATTTGACTTTTATCGTAAAGGAAATTGCTGAGGTTGGCACAAGGTGGAATAAATAGGAAAATAATATGAAAGGAAATGAAAAAGGGGTGTTCTTAAACTTTTTACAGGTAGCATATACAAATAATACGTAAATCTGCTCGCAGTATTGACTTAGATAATATTTAATTGCATTTAATATATACGTTTATTTAAGTTAAATACATTATTAGCACATTTTAGTTCAACAGTGCTTTAATGGCTCCTTACATGACTGACTTTAATATCAGCTGTCAACATAAGAGGCAGAGCTTTCAAGATTTCTTAGTTTAATTTTTCAGTGGTTATTTTCATAGATTTTTAATTTGGGTAGACTCTACATGCTTATGTTACCATGTTCATGAATGATAATGTTTTGCATAATAATGTACCAGTTCAGCCTAATAGAAGGGATGGTATGCGCTAATAAAGCGTGAAGCAATGAAGGGTGGAGGGGGGTGGGTACTTTTCAAGGACAAAAAGAAACAAGGAATAGGACAAACCATATCTGGAGGGTCTCTGAGCTCAAAGAGATGAGGGCTCAAGCTCATGTCTAATCTCCAGGTCACAGAATCTGCCAACAGGAGTTTGTTTGGAGCAAAACTTTCCTTGTCACACACATTTGCTGCACCACAAGGAAAAAACAAATCTGCTCACACATTCTACTGTCGTCTCGACTCCCTCCGAGAAAAGGCTTTGTGTTTAAGAAAGGGGTAAACTTGACTTCAGAAACAAATAAGTATCCCTGCTAATCCGATTCAGGCAACTCAGTTTCCAGGGAAATGCGGAGACAATTGATGGCTTTTTTGAGCCTTTTTTTTCTTTTTAAAGCAGATCATTGCACATAATCCCAGGTTGCCAGGTTGTGTCCTGATTCTAATTTAAAAGTGCAGTTTGTGCTATTAGGCTCTTTTAGAGCTTTGATATTCTCTAAAGAACAGTGACGCACATACTGAGTGGCGAGAGTGGGCGTGTGTATTTGTCCATTTTCTCAGCTTCACTTATCATATAAGAGAACTTCGTAGTTCTACAATCACAGACTTGTTCATTGGTTTCTCTGCATACTGTTACTTATTACCCTTTTCTTGGGTAGTCAGGACCCCCACAGGACCACCACAGAGCAGACACTAACTGATGGTGTGTTAGTGTGTTGTGCTGGTACTCCTACCTCGTTGGGCCAATCTTATAGATTGTGTTGATTATCCTGTAGTTGTTCATCAGTGGTCACAGGATGCTGCCCACAGGACACGGATAGCTAGATATTTTTGGTTGGTGGACAATTCTTATTCCAGCAGCGATACTGAGGTGTTTAAAAAACTTTGTTTCTGATCTACTCGTACCAGTGCAACACACACAAACACACAACCACCACGTCAGTGTCATTGCAGTGCTGAGAATGATCCACCACCCAAATAATACTTGCTTTGTACAAAGTACAAAGTAACAAAGTAAAACAGATGGACTACAGTCTGTAATTGAATAACTACAAAGTTATCCATTATCGTAAGCAAATCTGATAAAATAAACAGATATTGTAGAAACAAGAAGGTTGTTTTTAAGGTTATGGTGTTTATTAGTGTGTATATATGTATCTTACAAAATCTTTATATGTTTATACAAAATCTGAGTGTTTTCCAGAGAGCAATGGCATATCAATTAAGCAAGTTATGCCATGCCTAAATATCCATATCAGAGAAAAAACAGAAGGAAATGGAGCACAGATTTTGCTAGTTCATTTGGTGCATGCAGTCAGTATTACTACAAAGATGAGTCAAAACATTATAACCACTCACTGATTCCTTAAACTACGCTGATTATCTCATAACAGCCCATGTCAAGGTCTGGGATGTACAACACCGAAAGCAAACTGTCAGTTCTAACTGTAGAGGTTAATGATGTGTAAGACTTGAGCGACTTTGACAAAAAACAAGTAATTATTTGATTTGGAGCATCCCCAAAATACTAAGCTTATGGGATGCTCCTGGTCAGTAATGGTGAGTACCTACTGATAGTGGTTTGCAGAGGGACAAACCATAAACCGGCGGGTGTTGGTCAAAATTCTATGAACTCTGTGAAGCATAACATACCAGCCTCTCTTTTACTTAGAAAGGCTGCTAAATAAAACCATTTCTTTATTGTTTTGGAATAAAATAATTGTATGATTAAAACATTATGAATCGTGTACTGTCAACACAGTCCAGACTGTCCATATATGGCATTTATGCTGGAAAAACATGAGTCATAGTTGTGATGCTGTTACTGTCTGCTAACAGTTTATTTGCCCATTTTCTTTGATGAGTGTTGGCATTTAAGTGAAAGATGTGGAAAATGAATAAACATTCATAGGTGCCATACATACAAATAGGTTTTAAATGAAATCTAATGACCTGCTGTGCTTTGTGACAGATGACTAATAACTGACCGTAGTGACAATCCTCCGGATGGCAGCAGCTGCCATGTCCTCTCCTTTAGGCTGGCCCACCAGAGTCATGCCCAGGTACTTCACATTAAACACCATCCCCTCAAGAAGGGTCTCTTTAGTGTCTGTCCAGTTCTCTGGAAGCTCTGAAAGGAAAAAACAGAACACACTTCTCAGATGGAACGTACCACGCTAGTTTGTAGAGTGGAGAAACAAAAGGGCTCTCAGCATTGCTGCTTAAAACATCCCTAATGAAATAAACACAGATCACAAAGTACAAAATCCAAATATTATTGACCATTTAAGAGCAGTAAGCTGCATTTAAGCATTCAAATTCTCCATGCTTGCATGATTTCTACAGCAAGGGCAATTTCTGAGTCTTTCCCTGAGGATAAGTGGGACTTGCTCCCGAGTTCTTTGGGATTGTAAAATGTGTGCCACACAGCAAGCTTTAAATAGGCCCCTGTTCCATTTGGGCATAGGACAAAAGCCTGTAGGTTTCTGATTCATGGCAAAGCACTGATCTGTAACTGAGGAAAACATAGTCACTGCTATTCTTAGTAAATGCAGGCATCTATATATTGAGCTGAAATGATAAGATTATGTAGTTGAACTCTGTGAGAAGCGTTGATATATTATATCTATATCTATTTAGGAAAATAGATATATTCTCGAAATCAGTGGAATTGTAGAACCTTTCTGGAAATCAAGAATGTTCACTTTGGTACTGTGCACACTTGGGGACATAAGGTTGCAAAAGCTATTTTTCCAGACAGAAAGTTTTATTTGATCAGCAAAACACTTTTTAAATATTTAAACAATAATAATACAGCAAGTAGTGGTTTTACATGTCAGTGTGTTTATTTAACACTTTCTAAGCTTTTCCCTGTGGCAAACCAGCATTATTTGCAGGTATCAACTAATACCTGCTTTGACTACTTAGTACTCAGAACCTGCTTAGACTACTCAGTACCTGCTTAGACTGCTCAGCACTGATGAAGAAATTTAATAAATTCATACAATGTCTGAGGCATCCAGGAGAAATCTGGAACTAAACTTTGTTCTTTAAACTGGCTTACAAGATTCTATCTACTTTTTTCAAAATAAGGTATTTATGAGCCTAAGACTTTTGCACAGTAGTGTATGTACCATGGCACCATGGATGTATAAGTTTGCTTTCATTATTTGATGGCTATACTATACTTCCTGAGTACTCATACTTTAGGATAAAAGATGTTTTACAAGTTTCAAGTTTCTGACATGATGTGCAAATGACAAATAAACTTGAAACCTGAAACTTGAAACTTGTAAAACATCTTTTATCCTAGAGTATGAGTACTAAGGAAGTATACTGCCATCAAATAATGAAAGCAAACTTACACATCCATGGTGCCAGACTTTCAGTAGTATATCAAAAACCTAAGCCATATCTCTAATGTGCCCTGAGGCTCTCTCATTTTATGGAATCATGGCCAGTCATCAAAACAAGGCATGTGTATGCAGTCTATATATATATATATATATATATATATATATATATATATATATATATATATATATATATATATATATATATATATATATATATATATATAGTTTATGGCTCAGTTTGCATAAGGAAATATTACTTTGCAAGATTTCATTCTAAAATAATGTGTGGTATGTGAATATACAGCCCAGGAGTATCGAGACCTTAACATATAATATTCAAACTGAATGGAATCTCAACCTAATATTGAGCATATTTAACCTAAAAATGTGTTGCTACACTCGTGTTAAATATCCGGTAGCCTACTAACTTATTATGTAATTGGAAAACACTGTGATGAAACAGCTTACCCGTATTTTCCAACAAAGTGTTTGAGGAAGTTGCTCATGGTCATGACTACCCAATGACCCTACTTTTTCTTGTTGAGGCTTTAATCTCCTGTATCCACACATTACAGATGGCAATCTTCCTTAATGGCCAATGTGTCTGCCAGTAAGAAAAGACACTTCATCCAACACGTTAGCGCTGAGAGTGTTGCTCTGATAGAGCTGTGTTCTTGGCCATCTGGCCCTCCCAGCCTGCACCAGCTGTTTGGAGCAAGAAGAACAGGCCTCGCCTCGCTCTTCCCTGTGGGTGCGAATGGTTCTTCTATGCCAAAACGTGTATTTAACAAGCAGGAAAAAAACGCCACGTTTAATATAGACACACAGACCATAACCAGCCATGATGTCTCATTCCAGAAGTAAAGTGCTGTGTTCCTGAGAGAACTAAGAGAAATGGCCAAATATCTTTAAGCAATATTAATGCCAGCTATGTAATCCAATTACACATCCCGGCAACCATAACCGTGCATAAGCTGCGCTGGAACCCGAAAACAAACTGCTGACACATGAAAAAATCCGAGCCAAGAAGCACTTTGTCCCAGCAAAGGCATGTCCTCCCAAGTCAGGGGACACTATCACACCTCGACCAGGCTTCATGAATGAATTATTGAACAGATCAGTGTTGACGCTCCGGGCCTTTTTTCAGATTACTCCCGGAAGCAAATAGCATTTGTTCGCTTGAAATGCTTCCCTGAGTTAGTGACAACAGAGTGAGGGCAATGAAAGTGACAGGCTTATAACAACAGGAGGTTGCTGTAGACGGCATTAGTCTGGGAGGGGTGGGGTATTTTTTTACGCTCTTTAATTTGATGTCTGTGTTGGTGCATGTGTGTGTGTGTGTGATACACTGATCTTATTTGCTGAAACATGAAACAAGATTACCAGGGGCGCAGATACTGTAACCACATTTGTGTCTGCATTAGACAAATGCTGTGGTGCGCTCTCTCAAGCTGGTACTGTCATGGTGACAGCATTTGTAAGACTGTGTACTTAATCAAAGAAAATGCTTTAAGGAATAAATACAACATTTTTAGGTTGACATAAGAATTTTTATGTTTACAGTTTATTGCAATTTGTAAATTCAAAACTTTAAGACAAAGAAATAAAATGGCCCATGTCAAATAACACATTTAAACTCCGAAATTATATAGAGAATTTATTTATTTATTTTTTAATCAGGCGCAATACAGAATAGCCAATTACAACAGATATTATTTTACATATAACGGCAGCAACAACAACGCTCTTTAAGCATTTGAAAACGCTGGAAATAAATACTCTAGCTTTAAAAGCAAAATGTTTTTTCTTTATTGCATGATACATTATTTCAGCTGGGGGTCTCAGAAGTTTGGAGTCTCCTTTGATGTATTTTTCCCATCTTAATGTCCAATAGGTAACAGGTCCGGACTACAGGCAGGCCAGTTTATGACCCAGACTCTTTAACACTTATTGACAAAGAAAAAAAAAATATGCACACAATATCAGATTACTTTCTGCTGTCTGATTAAAAGGCTCTCAGAGGCTACTGTGGGTAGAGTACCTCTAGGTGAGAGATTGTTGACTGCTAGACATTCCTCTATGACACACTTGAAGACTTTGAGATGGGGTAGAATCATTGGACTGGAAGAAGCACGATGACTGTCCACCATCTAGGCCGTTCTGACAAAGCTGGTATGAAGTGTTGGGAGCAATGGTTTGTGAGGACATGAAAACATGGCAAACAATGGATGACCCAGACAGACCACCAGTAGAAAGGGATGTTAGATCCATCTACCCGCATCTACATTAGCTCAGTTTCCTGGGCTGCTACGGACTGGAAATGTACTTTGTTTGGGCTCTGACAACAGTTGGCTTCGAATATGGAGGCATCATGGTATCAATCCTGCCTTCGCTGTGGAGTTATACTCTGACTCAACTGCTGGTGTGATGACTTGGGGAGCCATTGCATACGACAGCCGGTCACCCCTAGTAGTGATATGAGGGACACTGACAGCTCAGCAGTATGTGCAGGACATCCTGCGGCTGCAGCTTTGTCAATGAGTGTACTAAAGAGCCGTGCTGCTGTAAGACATGCTGAATGTGATTTGTGTTGCAATATCTTGCTGAAATAAGCAAGACTTCCTCTGAAGAACACTTCGTCTCAATGGCAGTATATGTTGCTCCAAAACCCTTATGCAAGTCACCCATGCCATGTGCACTAATCCACCCCCATACCATCATGAATGCTGGCTTTTGAACTGGGCACTGATAATAGGCTCTCTCCAGTTTAGTGCATGCATGCATTCCAAAAAGATTTTTGGAAGTAACTGGACAAAATAAAGTAACTGGACAAAATAAAGTAAACAAAACTAAAAAACTCGTTGATGGTGAGCATGGACCAGTGAACGAAGGTGGTGTACACTGTAAAAAGTGCTTCATTGGTGCAACCTAAAAAAATTGCTTCATGTGGTAATGTGCAATTGAAATAGTTTTATTTAACCTAAAATTGTAGTTTGAATGAATAATTATTTCAAGCAAAGTTTTTTTTTTTAAAGTTGAGTAAAACTAGTTTAATCGTGTGTTACCACAGGCAGCTGCAGTCAGAAGGTCTAGCTTAAGGTTTTGTGGGTGGAGCAAGAGACATCAGGCTTCTTACATTGTAAAAGTTCTTTGTTGGTAGAAAAAAATATATATAAAAAAAATAAAACCAGTTCAGAACTCTTTTTTAGAGGAATCAATGCTGTCATGTGAGGTAATATGACTCTGTAACTAATACTTGTTTTGAAAAGTTATAAAGCTTCAAAACACAACTACAGGCAAGATATTATGTTTATTGGATATAGTTTCAATGTAATATTTATTTAGCTATGCAACAAAATTACACAAGCTAAACTTGTCTGGTTGTAGTTTATGCAATTTTTTTTACTTGAATCTTTTAATTTTCTGTTGCGTAACATACTGTGATGGCTTTGTTTCTTTGCTATAGCAGTTGTGATAATGTTACACATTCACATGTGCAGTAACTAGCTGGCTCATTTCATTGTCTCATTGCTGTCGTAGGGAAGAGGTTCTGAAATGTGATATTACAGTGAAATAAAACGGTAACCAACTAGATTCTATGGGAGGACAAGGGGTTGGAAAATGATCATAAAACAATTAATTATCACTAATTCTGATGCACAAAGCCACACGAGCAACATATGTGGGCCATAGGTAAAAAAAAATTTAACTATTAAAAAATGTAGGATACAGCCCTTTAAGCTCTAGAGGACCTGTTAAGTTTCTCATAGCTAGCACTCCACTCACAGCCCACTAATAACTAGGACTGTAGAAGCCTGAAGCTAGGTGACATTGGTGAGTGCTGCTGATACCAGCAGCTGCTGTATGTACAGTACATGCTGAATGGCCTCATTTACACACTGAAAAACAGCAATATTCCAGCATGTTCCATCACAGATACTTATCAGTGTCTATTTATGCTGAGAATGCAATTAGAACATACAAGTAGTTTTATACATGTTTATGAGGTGGTTGTCCTTTGCACCCAATAAGTCATAGGTAAAATTGCTCAAGGCTACATTTACATTGCCAAAGGATTTGATATATTGTATGTACCAATACAATTCAGATTTTATTGCACCTCTAGGGCATAATGTGCAACAACGAGTGTAATATTTACATACCCACGCAAAGAAAATGTATTAACCACAATATAACCACAACCTGACAGCTGAATTAGGGGCTTCTCATCTATCCTCTGGCTTTTAGATTCTCAAAATAATGAGTGTTGAGAGAATCTAGGACACTACCTTGACAGAAAATAGGACATGAGGAAACCATAACAGAATGGAGAAGGGAGGGAGGGCAATGGGCGGAGTGAAAAAACTGATTTCATTTAGCCTTGAAATAATTCCAGACTCAGTCACACCCGAGCCAAATAACTCAATGGATGTGGCCTCTTAGGTAACTCAGGTGTCTAAAGAACCATTCTCTAATCAGGGTTAAGTGTTGGTGATATTTTGGGTCTGTGCAGGACGAGAAGATGAGTTTAATATTGGGCAATATTGTTTTTTACACTCATTAACAAAAAAAAAATAGAAATGACGGATTGCTTCTCCCACTACTCTATAAAAAGCCTCTCAGACCTCTTGGTGAGACGTATACCTCTTGGTGAGAGATTGTTATCTTCTAGATATGCTTCTACATTGCACTCGAAGACATTTTGCCCAGTTGGCCGATTTTGAAAGGGGGTGCATTAATGGACTGACATAGGCTACAGGACCAATCTGTGGTCAAATGTTCGATCTACAGGACCAATCTGTGGTCAAATGTTCCGCAGGACACCAAACAGAACCGGTATGCCTCAAGGCCCAACCGTATCTCATCTCGTATCCAAACTAGAGGCAGCCCAACAGGGTTTTCCCCAATAAACTTATTCATCATATATCATCATTAAACCTTCATTTAATACCAACAACTATTCCTGCTATGTTTTTTGGGCAATAAGTATATCATTATGTATGAAAACTTTGGGACCAACAATGATCAGAACTCAATGAATATTTGATAACATTGTCAAAGTTGATAAAAAATTACCACTTACCAGTTTTTTAAAAGCACATGATCCAGTACGTTTTTGTCTATATAGCATTCAGAAATTAAAAAAAATGAAAAGCAAATTGTGTATTGCATTTCAATTGTCTTTCAATGTGAGTATAGATTATTAAACACAATTCAAATTCAAGTGCAAAATATGTATTTGCATTGGCCTTTCTGTATACGGTGGCTGTTAATGTGGAAGTGCAAAGTGCTTTTGGCATTTCATTTTAACAAACGTACATCAGTGAAGCTTTCTGTCAATCAAATACTGTGAATGGAGTGGGTTTTTTTTTTAGTGTGGAGTATCTTTCACTAGGAACAACACAACAGTTCGAGCACAGAGCTTAAAGACATACAAAGCTAGCATTAGCAAGTGCTGCTAGTTTAAATACACACTAACCAGACAGAGGATAAATCTGTGGGAAAAGTGATTTTCATGTGGAAGTGATTGCTGACCGACTAGGGGAGTTTGTGTCTACACAAGCACCAATGTTAGTGACAAAGTGACCAGTTTCAGAATAATTGTGCTATGGTATTGAAATGCTCTACTGTAGCATGTACGTAGCTTCGTACATAAAACTCTAGGGGGTGAAATGTCGATGGCTTAAAAAAACACCAGTTTAGACTACACTATCATCTTTTAAACTACCATGCTGAAGTCAATGTGAATTCACTAGTTTCTTGTTAAAATATTTTTTATTTCACCTTAAATAGTGCAGCAGTTACAGCCTTAAGGCTCATTTATACTCAACTTTCTTTTGTGCAAGTTGGTTAGAAATTTGAACCATGTAACTTCGCCGCCACACACGGACATTTAGTTGTTTTACGTAGTTTTTGAAGTAAATAAAGAACTACGAGCTCATCCACCGCCGCCATGTTTGATTTACTCCATACTGCCCTCCACTGGATGAGTTACTTAACAATTAACTCAACAGAGCTGATGCAGAGAAGTATTTAAGACATTTCCGAATGTAGAGGGAGTATAAATGAGCCTTTACACCTCAGGCCAGAATGTAACTACTGCACCTCTACTGCTTCAGGCAGGGGCTCACAGAACTGTTGGAGGAAAACACTTATGCTGAATTAACACTTACAGATAGTCAGGGGTTGTTAATAAGCTGGGCAGGGTTTTTTTTCAAAATCATCTTTTTGTTCAGTTCCGAAACACTGCCCGAGCCTCCTTAATAAAAATATCCATCATTGCCCATCCAGCTCCTTATGCAGTCCTGTGTGCCTCTGCCTGAAACTGGCCACAATGTCACGTACAATGGTGTTTGAGCAGACACAATGTCTTCTAGTGGGTTAAGAATTACCTCCACCTGAGTATCACTTTCTCGCCTGGTTAGCACATGTACAAATTTTGCCACCAGCAAATGCTAATGCAAGGTTACTGCCAAAGTTTAGACACGTCACTTTCTTTAAAAACAGTCCTTGTCCTGAAACGTCCCTCCTGACCAACTGGGTTTTCCCCAATAAACTTGCATACATTTAAACCTTCAGTTAATACCAACGACTATTCCTGACGTGTTTTGGTACTGCAATGGTACAGCCAAAGTTTAGACATGTCACTTTCTTTAAAAACAGTCCTTGTCCTCAAACGTCCTTCCTGATGCTCCACCTACTGACAGGAAGTCTTGCTGGTAGTGAAAATGCAAATACAAACATGACTGCAATTGCTGGGTCTGGAGTGCCTTCATAAGAAAATAAGATTTTTTAATATACCCGAATTATGTTTTGCATATGAGTTTGAATGCTGTCTTACTAAAAAGTCACCTGCAAACTGCAGAGCAAAATGATTTCTTTAGAAATGTGGCAGCTAGTGGCAGAGTCAGTGGTAGACATGTTGTTACTCCAATTCTCAGTGTCTGTATTAGATCTCTAATTTGAGGTGATGACACATCAGAAAGTAACTTCTCACAACCGTATGGGCCAAAAAGATTGACACCCCCTCACTAACTGACAAGAGTTGACCAAACAAACTGTGTTTAAGGCCAGGTTGCTCAATCTAACAAACTAATGGAAGTTTGGGTAAACAAGCACCATCTTTCACTCCGCTCGCTCTGTTTGGGACAATAGGATGCAGCCTATCAGAGGAGCCAAAGAACCTTACTCTGTTTCCTAGCAACAAATGTAATCATACGAAAGAGGTGACAGTTCGTCAGTGGGGGAGGTTCTGTTTCATTATGGCCGAATGGAAAAAGTAATGTAAATATAGATACGCAGGAACATGACACAGACATAGATTTAGCTTTTAACAATGAGACAATATACTGCATGTACAATGAGACAATATACTGCATGTACAATGAGACAATATACTGCATGTAGAGCATAATAACACAGCAGACAGCACTGACATGCATCCTGTTATCATCAACTAATGGACTGTGTTTGCTTACTGTACAGCCTCATTTCCATTTCTCTAAGTGCATGTAATTGGTAATTCAGTATCTGAGCTATCTGGAGTATCTTCATTGGAGCAAATTTAATGTTTTGCATTTTTTTGTATAATGGAAACAATTAACCGACACTAAAGGCTAAAATGGAGAAAAGATTTCCAAACTTCTAGAAAACTAACATCCTAAATGAGAGTGCCTATGTTTTCTTTTTCCCCCAACACATCAATTTTCTGCTTGGCAGTGGGGGTGCTGGTGAGCCACGGCAGCTTAGACAAACACAACAGAAGCATGCACCCCTGAAAAGCAGTCACAGTGGCTGGGCTACAGTTTCTGAAGGAGAACAGATTGGATTTCACCCTTTCTTATCCAAAGTAAAGCTATGTTGGAGTCGCCCACTCTATCAGAGATCCCATCTCCTAGTGCTCTTGGAGTTTGTATCTGTACAACCGTCTGCAGGGTTATTTCAGACACTGAACACAATTTCATCTCGAGATTCAAATATTACGCTGGAGGGAAAGATAGCAGCTCAGGCTGGAACTTATTTTGAAAATAATCCCTCATTCATTACAAATTCCAATTAATTCCTTGCACTTTTTGCCCACTTGTATCTGCAAGAGGGCTGTAATTATGACGAAGGTTATCAGCCATAAGCATGACTGTACAAATGCACTTAATGAACACATGAAAAAAAAGAGACTTATCTCATGACTGGGAGAGATACAACATCTTCTGCCTAAGGGAGGGGATTTCCTCAACAACCTGAATGAATTACTGACTCTTTCTACTTGATTTGAAGTTTGACCGATAAAACAGTGCAAAGAGAGGATGCAAATGTTAAAAGCTTCTTTTGCAAAGATTTATTGACAGCAGGTTTATCTTGGACCCAAGGGTTTCTGCTGCAAGGCATAACCATCACCATCACAATAACCTACGTGAGATCCATGATACCATGAAATCCTGGGTCAACATTAGGTCAAATATTCCCCCAAGTATAATTAGACTTGTGAATGCTGCTGGATTTTGCCCAGTACAAGAAATCGAAGCCTTTTCAGCCTATGTTGTGTACAGATACAGCGCATTAGAAGAGTATGTGTGAGATATTTTAGCAACATGTATTACAAGTAGACATGGGCAATATGACAACTACATCACAATCCTACATTTTAATGATACACAATACATATTATGGTATTTAATTTTATGAGGTTTAATAAATTGGAATGGACCACCACTCCGCCAGTAGTTAAATACATTACCAAAACCTATAGCAACAATAGTTTTCATATACACTGCAGTAAATCCAATAAATGCCTAAATATGCTTATGCTTAAATATGTATGTGAAAATATTTTATTTGGATTTACAATACTTATAAATCAACACATGCACACACATTGTTTCTGTGAATTGTGGGGCCATTACATAGACTTCAATTCATCCCTTAATGACCTACCCAAACACAATTATAACCTCAGGGGCATAGATAACATATTGGCTATATTGAACCTCCTTGACTTGCAGTAAATCTGTACAACATGTTGAATGAGATTCTTTTTTGTACTATTGGTGGAAGGTACAGCAAATATTTACTGATATTTCGGGACATATTCATGCACAAGTATCAACAGACAAAAACAACCTGATTGGCCGCTGAAGGAAATACATTTCCATTATCATTTCTTAGGTATACTTCACATTTTGCACTGTTATTTCTGGATTTTTTAAAAACTGTTTCCTTTCTACATCTGTTTTGTTGTGTTCTGCACATTGAGAAAGATGTAGTGTTTAACTATTATTAAATCAAATCTGAAGAAGTTTTTGAGCTTCATAACCTCTTTTGATATTTAACATGAACAGAGACTATACATCACATTTTTAATGCGCCTCATACAATGCAGTGTTTCTTTCTGGTTTTGTCTGTGCTGAACAGTATAGAAGAGCAAATAGATGAAAGTGTAAGATTCTGATCATGTAGTCCTATTTAATCTGTTTTGTGGCTTTTTCCAGCTACATTTTGGCTACATTTTGGTGCATCCCTACTTTTAATAGTTAATTAAATAGTATAATTAATATTATAGTAATAATGTGATGTTGCTGCTTAAGTGTTACAATGATACTAAAGCTACTATCGCTGCTACTACTACCAATCATACTAAAACAATAATAATAATAATAATAATAATAATAATAATACAAAGAACATCAGAAGACAGAGATAGCAGCCTAGATAGCAGGCAGGCCACTTCAAAACAGGGACTCACACTTCCCTACTAGCCTACAACCCAGCACAGAATAGCACCATTAACACCTGTACACATCTTTAAGCTAACAACTCATTTACAATAAAGTCTCTCCTACTGTTAAGCGCGGCGATCCCGAGAGGCTTTGCGCATGGCTGCTCTGCATGGCCACGCTCCCCAGGGCAGCACTAAGACAGAAGCGGGTCGCTACAATATTAACACATCTTAACATCCTTGAAACACAACAGCAACACACATTTTTGTATCTAGGTTGCTATTTTCTGAGAATGCACCAGACAGAGCATCAATCTGAGTTTGTGACTATCTGCATTTGTGACTATCTGCCAGTGTTGCTGCTGTTTATAGGCACTGCTGCTGTTCAGAGACCTTAGAAACCAGAGAGTCAGACAACTCCCATATAAAGTCAATCCTCTGGGTAATAGCACTGCAGTGGTTTGATGTAGTCAATATAGCTGTGATAACATGCTATGCACAATTTATTCAAAGCACGATTCCAGGCTGTGGTGTAAAAGCCACAGTGGCAAGTGATGGCTCTGCACCATTTTCAATGCAGGTATTGATTACAGTTCCACACAGCAAACCAGACTGGAATAAACAATACAATGAATCTTTTAATGAACAACAGGGTTTATCACCACAGCAGAAAAACAAATAACCACCACTGTTCCCGTGGGAAGGAAAACTCATACTGCAATGTTTTTCAGTGCAATCTCTACAGACAATTTATATAGCATAGAGTCTATTACTACAGAAGATGAGTTTATTACCACAGACAATAATTTTTCTGTACTTAACAAAAGGACAGAAATCCCTGTTGACTCAAAACACACTTATAACCAAGCAACCAATTTTTTTTGGCTACTATTGTAAAGGACTATTGTTTTTAGTCAGGTTTTCTATTATTTTACTAGACACGCACCTGCATGTTACAGGTGAGGCAGACTGATATTAGATTATAATACATTTAATCACAAAACATGCCTACAGTTCCAGTGTTACATTCTATTCATACTTTTTACATTTAGTGTTGACTAACTAACATGAAGTAATGCATTAATTAACATAAAATACCATGTTAACAATGGTTACCTAATGTAACTAATGTTTATGGTTAATTAACATTGTTTTCACATGAAGTGCTGTCATAACAAACATGAAGTAATGCATTTGTTAATGTAAAAAAACTTAGGTACTACATTAACAATGGTTAACTGATAAGTAAGTAACCAAATCCAGAATCAGCAAAAATTACATCAGCACATATGCCACAGCAGGGCTACATGTAGTTATTAGCGCAAGCAAATCATGAAACATGGTCGAAACTGGTTTATTACCATTTTTAACGAGCTCATTTGAAACAGCACAATATGTTGTAACAAAATTAACAGTAAATAAACAAAGTAAATCAAACAAGTAATATGTAACAACACTGCAATCATTAAATGTAGACTCTTAATCTAAAACTAATTAAATACATGCAGTCAAAACTGCAGTCATTAAACACAGACTCTGTGTTATTTTAAACAAAAAACTGCAATCATTAATTGTAGATCTTGATCTTTTAGTCTGTGGAAAATGAAAGGGTGTGTATTTCAACCTAGCGGTTCAGATAGGAATTCCAGGGACCTGCCTGGAGGGGGTTTCACGGAGGGCTAGCTGGAAATACAGAAATTAGGCTCATTTGTTTAACGCCATCGATTGAGTCTCGAGATCGGCTAAATTGGAGAAATATCGGCGATCACATATTATGATTAAAAATCGCCCGATACCGATACATAGCCGCTCGATCCTTCCATCTCTAACTAACGCAGTTGTTATTTGTTTACTTAACATTATTTAACCATAAGTAATGTAGTACCTCAGTTGTTCATGTTAAGAAATGCATTACTTCATGTAAATTATGTTAACACCTTATATGAATGTTAATCTATACAGTCCTTATATGTTTACTTAACATTAGTCGAGTAAACTGTTAATGTATTACTTCATGTTAGTTGCACTTATGGTAAAGTGTTACCAATTCTCATTTTTGAGTATGCTTGGTGTCTGATTCTACACTTTCCTAGAGTTGCTTTCTCAGCAGACTGTGTTAATAAGGCTGCAGGCCACAGTGCAGACTCCTATATGCTGTTTTCTAGAAGGGTCATGCTAAATAATAGAAGGGCGCAGCCTGTGTCTTCCACAATACAGATAACAACAGGTAAAAAATGCACCACAGACAGAAATGGATGAAGCATGTCAAAAGGCTGACCTGATGATATAAGAACTGTTGCTTTGGCACAATTCAAAGTAATTTTTAGGGCATGGCATTTTGACATTCATGAAATTCTAATTCTGAGCCACTAAAAGCCTCCTGTCTTCCAACACTGCTATTTCTCTGCATGCTCACTGGTGCAGAGTGACCTGCACCACTGAATTCAGCGCTACTGAGTAAAAAGCGTGGCCTCGTTTTATAGACCAGAGGCAAAGATGAAGGCACGCCATTTCAAATAATTGTGGAGAAGAAAAGGGTTTTGTGGAGTGATGTCACAGAAATCCACTTTCATGACCAACTTGTCTCCTGAGCACTCACACAACTCCTAGTGCTTCCCACTGCATTGCTTTCATATCAGCTGGCCAGCACTGTCATCTGCTCATGTGTGCAGGATGGGCTCAGCTGGTGTCTGCAGCATCAGAGGCCTCCCATGGGCATACAGCTCTAATGCTGCTGTTCCTGATTGGTGGGTTTGTGGGTGGTTCCACACTAGGTCCCCCCACACATTACACACTCTCAGTAATGGATCAGGTTAAAGGTCTAAGCTGGGAAAACACTGCTGTGGGAGAGAGGGAGCACTCTTAACAGCCTTAGAAAGCTTAATACAGCAGTCCACACCCCATGCACCACCAACTCAGCGGCTTCACTGCAGGATACAGTCGAGCTCAAAGGGCCTTGTGTGATGTTAGAACAAATCCTCGATTAGTCTCTGCATGTCGGTCGGGTAATGTTATAAAGTCTGCGATTTGTTTAAATGCTTGTGTGAAGGTGGCACTTACAGATCAAAACCAGATCAAACCAGGATTAAATCCAGATCAGAACCGGGTTTAAGGGGTGTAATGATCACAGTACAGCACTAAAAAAAGGGGATCAAAATTTAAAACCATACCGCAGATAAACCACCGACCTTTTCTGAGCGTCTCTCATTTGCCTTTCACGAAAACCACCATTAACAATCACAATGCTTAAAAGCCACAGTGACAAGAAACTAGGCATCTCTGAAAGGCGCATCCTATCAGAGAAAAGTAGGTGGAAAGGAGGGGGTCTGCTTTTCAAGCGTAAGGGATTTCCAGGTGTCTGCTTTAGAGCACTGTTACACACACTTGCACACATACACGTGCATGTTCCATGTGCATAGTGGTTTTCAATTCCTGGGCAGGTGAGTTCTGCAGCTGTGCCTTGAACTGCTCAAACAACCGGTCTTAATAGTTTGAAAAATTAGAGCACTAGGGAGCCACTAATAATTTGAATACTATTTAATGCAGTAGTTTGCAGATTGAGGCACAGCCTATGTAGATACATAAGCAAATTTACTACACTATGGTGGAGTTAGGGATAAAAAGGAAACCCTTTATTTTGCAATTACAGTGCTTTCTTGTGGTTTTACTTGCTATATAACAAGTAGTTGTATAGATAATATGAAGAAAAATGTAAAACAATCTAATAGACTAAACACACACATAAACACACATACACACAAAAAACATCACACAGTAGATGAAACAGGGATGGGATAGAGACATATTGGGTAGTTGTTGTACATCATCTCCAGCGAACCAATTACCCCAGTCTGTGAAATTTTGTTGAAATCTGGTCTATGCATGTATTGCCTGGGTTTTTTTTATTGTGAGGCCCCTTATGACAATAGATTTACTTTATTCGCTGACTCACATACGTTTATGTGTTAAATATGTAATCACATCTTATTCTTTTATTTAAAGCATCTTAAAAATGCCCTTGTCCTTAAGAACATTTTAAGAAAAACAGACCAACAAAAGGCAAAAAATTACTTGGAATAAAACATTAGTGCACTGAAGTTACAAGAGCAATAAGTATTTTTTAAAGTAACCAAAAGGGCAATGCTTTTGTAACTGCATAGTAAAACCTCTCTGCATCTACATTGTCCCCATGTGTTGTGGAAAGGCAGTAGTTGAGTATGACAACAAGAGAGTCATATAGGCAATTTCTATTTTTGGATTAACCAAAGCATTTGCTTGGCATGTAGCAGGAATGCTATTAGTGTGTATGTATACCAAAATACTCTCATATATCAATGCATATAAATACTTAAATACTTATTAATACTTAAAACCAAACTGCATGACTTTTTTATCATGTCAAAAATGCCTGAAAACAAATTAAGTATTTGACTAGCGTTGAATATCAAGACCTTGTTTCGGTTTAGAAATGGCTCCAAAATTCCAAGAACTGGGTACCCATTAAAGAAATAAACTTCAATTCTGCTTAACAGTGCCCACAAAGACCTCATCATTCATACCTGATTTAAAATACTTGACCACGATTACTGAAAACGGTATACGTCATAAAGGATTTTCAGTTTGATGTTTGAATGTGAGCTCCAAGTCTGAACAGCATTTTAGGCAGCTCCATATAAGTCTTCCTCATTAGCAAAGAAAGGAAATTAGGGTAAACAGCATTAGTAGCAGAATATGTACTTCCTTTCTCAAAGCTGTGTTCGGCTGCTCATCGGAAGGCTGTACTAATAATTACGCTTTTAGTTTGTTTGGGGGCTTATTCGTAGATGGAGATCCAGAGAATACAGTCCTGGTTTTTATTTGCTGTGTTAAAAAGCATTCCGATCTAACAGGTGCACAAGTTAGAGATTTTCAGTCGTGTAAAAGGTTGAAGGTCACGCTGTACATCAAATCTTAAAAAACATGTGCATCATCTAGAATCCTGAGATTACGAGCTGTAAATACAACTTTGTCACCCGTTTAAACAAGTGCGCCTACTGGCAACTCTCAAACGCAGCATCAGTACTGTTAGTCATCTTGACCAGCAACAGCTGGACCAGCGTTCCTCAAGATCATTACCAGACATTACCATTACATTTTGTAAGTGAGACAGAGGGGAAGTGTAGCTGAATAAACTAGAGATATTTTACGATAACTTGGATTTATATATAAAGCAGTGGCTTTCACTGTTGATAATGCAGTGAACAGTGAACGCTGCAAAAAGTGAACCAGACAGCTCAAAGATGACAAAAAAATTAAGACGTTCTTTATATCGAGGCAGTCCAAAGAAAAACATGTATCTCAGTTCTTTATGTCCTGTAAAAGTTTCATGATGAATGAACCAATAGAAATGCTCCAAAATCACTTGGAATTAAATCTTTACGTTAACTTACAATGTATTTTTACAAGTATTTTTGTCCTCTCCTGTAAAGTTATTCTTTTTGAGATGCATGTTTTTCTTTGGACAGTGACATTAACATTTAAACATTTGCCATCTTTTCTCACCATATTAAAACTGTAACTTGAAATCAATAAGAGCCAAAATGGGAATCAATATTTTAACAATACTCAACACTTAACTGACCCATCAAAGATTCCCAGCAGAAAACAAACAAGCCACAAGACAAAACACACAAGCCTCTTTGCCATTGCTTTCGTTTTCTTTAACCTTTACTAATTGTTGGCAACGTCCAGTCGTTTCTGCTATTAAAGAGTAGTGATGAACCTCCTTGACTGTTTGTTTTTCCATTTAATAGCATGTAACTCACCTGGCAGGTACTGCACTGTGATAATAACCTGTGGAAAAGTTACAAGCATACCGTTAGCAGCTTTAACCAACGACTGCCCAACGTCTTCGTTTCTATTTTCACATGATCTAAATGGCATCCGAGCGTGAGTGTGGACCCACAGCTCCTTATAACAAAACACTTCATACAAGCCTAATTTGAGGCTTTATATCAGGCCTGCATAACTTTTCTTATTGCTCCTATAAAGCTGCATTTGCAGCCATACACAGGCAACGGACTACATCTTTACAAAAGCAAATCCTAACCTGTACAGCCTGGGCAGGATGGTCATGCTGATGTCCACCATGTTCAGTAAAGCTGTGTCTCTGTGGATGGCAGGTTTTGTGTTGTATTGACTACAGAAAGAATCCACAAGTATCCACAAGTAAAAAGCACATGCATTAATCAGGAAACGATCTATAAAGTATACGACAATGAAGAACCAAAAGATCAACAGATCGCTTCCAAGAAAACACACCCCTCAGAGACCGCTTCTGATCGAAACGCTTTCGGCAGAAAAAAAAAAATCCACAGAATCTCACACATGACAGCTGGCTTGATATGCCCCAGTTTATGAGAATCATAAACATGCGGTGTTTATTAATTATTCAGATAATTCAGCATTCATGCATTTATGTAATTTGTGATGAAATATGAATGTGGTTATTTTGCGCACTCACAAACAGCCTCATTATGAGAAAAGCGCAGCGTGTCAGTCACGAGCCAAATCTGTTTTTTTCTCCCGCACTTTCCTGCCTATCCCCTCTCAGCACGGAGCCTTTGATGGAAGAACCGAACCGTTTGAGTTTCCCTTTTTCCCAGAGTATGATAAAAGCTTCTCCCGATAAAAACAGAGTACAAGAGTAAAAGCTAGGGAGAAACACACACACACAGGGACAAGGTGAGAGCCAGTGCTTAAAACGAAGCAGAGAAAAGTGAAAGGGAAAAGGCTGATGTAGCAATGGGGTGCAGCTTCAAAGGGAGAGGGGTCTTCATCGCTGAGAGCCAGAGGCTGGGATAGAAATCATGATGAGAGGAGGGGAAAGAGGGGTTGGCATCATTTTTTTTTCTTTTTCTGACAGCTGTCCAGGACATGAAGGGAGGAGGGGTTGGAAGTTACTGATTTCTCCTCCCTTTGAACAAAGCAGCTCTGAAGTCTGAATTTTTCATTTGGAATCGCATAATTAAGTTCACTCCATATGACTTCACTTTCTGAATGCTGTTAGATCTGCCTGCCGAGGGTGAGAGACTGTGACAGGAAGTGCGCCTGCATGTTTGTGTGTTTTATGTGTGAGAGAGAAAAAAGAGAGAGATAATTCTGACACTTGAGAAATAGACAGAATGATTAATAACTCCAAATTACATTCTCTCTCTCAAAGCACGCTGATTAATGATATGAAGTGATGTGACCAAAAGTCTAATTTACACAATTCTCCTCTCGCCTTGAATGCAGCTGATCAGCTCTGACATGTTTTGAGTCCAAAGTTTGTGTCTTTAGTTTTGCACTGGAGCTACAAGACCAATGTACAGTGCTGTGCAATAGTCAGAGTCTAGTCTTCAATCAATGAATTTCCAGCCAAAACAGCCAATACATTATTATTATTATTATTATTATTATTATTATTATTATTATTATTATTATTATTAATAATAATAATAATAATAACAATAACAATAATAATAATAATAATAATAATAATAATAATAATAATAATAATAATTTCCCAGTGCCAGGAGTTATTAAATACAACACTGTGGTGTCACTGGGCAAGTTGCACTTTAGCCTTATGTTCTTTTATGGAACACAGCAGCGTGACAGAACGGGCAGGTCACCTCTAACCATATATTGTCTGTTCAATCCATAGAGTCTAAGACCCCACAAACTCCCCCACAGACCAGCACAGAACACCACACACAATACATGTACACATCTTTACTGAACCACAGCAACTATTTACAAATTCACGATTTATAGTCTCTTCTCCCGAGAGGCTCCGCCCACCTCGCAGCGAGCCAGTAGCAGGTCTCTATAAAACCATGTTTTGAGTATTCAGTGTTTACACCCTTCACCTTTATTGCAGTTTCCATTCTTTTCAGAAGACCTGAAAAGAATAAGGTATCTTCAGTAATAAGGTATCTGCAGGTCTTTTTTCCATCTCCAGTTCAGTTTTAGAAGTTGGTTGCATTTTCTGCTTCTCACATTCCAAGTCATCCCAAATATATCTAATGAGATCTGGACTGGTCAGTACATTGTTCTAAGAACCAGAAGCTTCTTTGTTTGATGTGCAAATGTTCCTTTTTGTTATCTATTTCTTTTTCTCAGTAAAGGCTTTTTGACATTTACACATTTTTTCAGACACAGAGTGTAAAGTTGTCTTCTCACAGTGGAAGGATGGACAGATTTAAGGCCAGAGTGGAGTTTAATTTTCTTTAATATTTCAAAAATATGTTTATATTTGGCAACGGTTTTCCATTTATTTTCTTTTGACTTTGACTTTTCCCACATATGCAAGTGGATTATTTTAAAACAGGAATGTGGCGGGTAACACAGTTGCCTCACAGCAAGAAAGGTCTGGGTTGAATTTCCCTGCTGGACGACCAGGATCTCCACTGTGTTTTTTGCATGTTCTCCCCGTGTCTTGTGTGCGTTTCCTCCGGGCACTCCAGTTTCTTCCCACAGTCCAACGACATGCTGTTAGGTGAGCTGGAGATACTAAATTCCCCCTAGGTATGAATGTGAATGTCTGTATGTCTGCACTGTGATGGACTGGCAGCCTATCTAGGGTGTTTCCAGCCTTCCATCTAATGAGCACTGGAATAGGTTCCAGCACCCGCTGTGACCCATGAGGATAAGCAGTGTAGATGATGAGTGTAATTATTTGACTCAAAAATATGTCCTGAAAATAAATAACTCAAACTGTTTTCACCAGAAATGAAATAAATAAAGGGTGGCCTTAATCATCACATGTATTTTGTAATCTAAAAAAAAAGTTCAAAGTATGTCACGTAGCTGGTAGCATCCATTAAGTTAGTGGCATCTATCTTTAGTTCTTTCTGCACTTTTTGTCCACATATAAATAAGAAAGAAAAAATAGGTTTTAGGTATATAATTTGGGCAATGCTAACTACTGGCTATAAATTCCATTATTTGTAAGTAGGGTTGCACATTTACCATGGGAATTAATGGGAATTAATAGGAATAAAAGGAAATATTCAAAACTAAAGGCGAGAGACATACATATCAGTTGGTAAACCATATACTGATGCATAATCTTGGCTAAAATAATTAGATATGATACCAAAACACCAAAAAAGCTCTGCGCCTGTGTCTGAACCAGCTGAGCCCTCTGACACCAACACTCACACCAATTAACCTAACATGCATGTGTTTGGACAGTGGGAGGAAACCAGAGTACCCGGAGGCAGGAAATGCTTTCTTTTGATTGTTTTTTGACTGAACCTTTGATTGTTTAATGAAAGAATTAATAATTTATACAGTTCTCCTTGCAACTGTGTGTCATAGTTATTATTTACATTGTTCTGCTTTCATGTCTGCTGTTGACAAAAAAACGGTACATTGTTGATTCCCAAAATTTCCATGGAAAGTTAAATTTTGATATATTTCCAAAGTTCCCAAGCTAAAGTTCCCATGGAACATTACACATTTTCCACACCTTTGCAACCCTATTTGTAAGCCTCATAAACCCAGTGTAAAACTAAAGAAGCACACTTCATGCATCACTATAATTTTAAAGATCATCATCAGGCACACTGAGCCACCCAGCCGATAATGTGTAACACTTCTCAGGAAGGTCCTTTCACTGTTCACTGAGCCGGCTAAAGGTCATCTTCACACAAATGCTGAGACTTAATAAATCCACAAAGCACTCACACAGTCTGCTCTCCAACTCAGCAATCAATACAGTATCAGACGGGGCCAATTACAGTAGCGCACCGCATAATCATATCAAAGGAGGAGGCAAATAAATGAAGAGTTAAACCAAACACTTGGGAGCGTAGCAGACGTCTGGCTCAAAGAAAGCCGGTCAGGATGGAGTAGGTTATTAAATAGTAAAACTCTTCACTTAGCAGTTATTCACTTTTAACTTAGCAGTTATTAACAGAGCGTGAGACTGAAATGAATAATGCCATGTTGAATGCGATTCAATTAAAAGATGCTAATGGTACCCGTAACTGGTGGTACCCGTTCTCAGCAAACTGTCCTAGCACCAAATTCAGGTCCACTTCCTTTTTGTGTCATGTGCACTTTATGTAGCTCTGCAAGGGAGTGTGCATGTCTTATTTACTGTGTGTGTGTGTGTGTGTGTGTGTGTGTGTGTGTGTGTGTGTGTGTGTGTGTGCATGTGTGTGTCTGGTAGATATGCTCATGCTTCTGTCATCCAAAATCCTTTTCTCCTCTATTATTCACTACCTGCGGGGGATAAGCTGCAGGGAGCCCCCACGCACTTAGACACTGGAGGAGAAAAAAGATAAAGAAAGACACAAGTAATAGAAATGGATAGAAAGAGTGAATCATTATTATTATAACTGATTAGACCTGTCTTTTATGTTATTATTACACCCAGCGGTGCTGTTATTGTTGTTGTTATTATTGTGGTCATTATTGTTGTTGATGTTGTTCAACTTTGGTAACAGCACATGCCAGTAAAGCTATACACACTGAACAGAATTAAGAATGTGAGACGGGGAGTGAAGAAGGCAGAGAGAAAGTGAAGGAGAAAGACAAAGAGAGAAGGGAGAGAGACGGAGTCCTGGGAGTCTTGCTTCTGAGAGATAAAAGTATTATAACGAACGCAGTGAGGACAGGGTGAGGAAGCAGAATCTCTCAAAGAAGTGTCAGAATTGTCCTTTTCAATCTGAGTTTCCTTTTTTTTGTTGCTGTTTTTAGAAGAAGAGCTGTACAGTTAGAGCAGATACATGGACGCTAAACAACACCAGCTGAATGCAGTCATAGCAATAGACTTAATCCATGAGAACTCTTTTCCAAATGAGTGAAAATTCCAACTATGAATACAAACTAGCCTGTCACATATGATGACCTTTATCTCACCTGAGCTGTAAATGTATAAAGAGCAACACGTCCCCAGGTTGAGATACATAACTATTCTAACAAGTTCTAAGAGCTTCAAAAGTTTTTCTATAACAGTACTGTGCACTTGGGGACATTATATTTTAAAAGCTTTTCGTTTGCTAAGCAAAACACATTATTTAAAATTATAATATAGTAATAATACAATAAGTAGCAGTTTTACCGTGTGTTTTTCTCAGTTTTTCTTTGTGGCAACCCAGTATTATTATCTGTATTATATCATCTAAAACCTGGTTGAACTACTCAGTACCTCATTAAGCTAAATCAAGATTGCAGGTGAAGAAATGTAATCAACTTAAACAATGTCTGGGGCGTCCAGGAGAAATCTGGAACTAAACTAAACTACTCTTCAATCCGGCTTACAAGATATTATCTACTTCTTTCAAAATAAGATATTCAAGCTACTTTCTATTGCATGTATGTTTATTTACATCAGTTTTAATGATGTTCTTACTAGTAAAATACACTAAGATAAAGATAAAGGGTTTTAAACAATGGGCTTAGGTGGACTTTTGCACAACCCACCTAAACGGCACCGAGACTTAGATTAGGCACAAACATGTCAATGATGTTTAGAGAACATTATGACTTACTGTGATTTATACAAATGAACTAAACTTCTTCTTGTAGCTGAACACTGCAGGGAGCTCTTACAGAGAACCGTGGTATTGCGCTGTGTTCAGACTTCCCGCAGGCTTGGGGATATTAAAACTATGTTTTTTTATGTTTAATCTTTCAAACGTAAAAGGCATAAGGCATAGAGAGCCATAGAACTGTTCAGATGTCTGGTTCCTATCACTATCATTGTAAACAATCCAGTTTCTCTAGAATAACACATTTTTACATCAAATCTCTTTGAATGGTTTTGTTAAAATCTTAACCATTTGATTATGTCATAATTTTGTAAAAAATTGGTGGAGTTCCCCTTTAGGCTACATGGTAATTTTCTGTGTAAGATTACTGAAGTGCTCTGAGTGGGTTAAGAGATGTGTTGGGAATGTATTTACGGAAATTTACGGAAATTTAGGACAACTCAGTTGTATTGTTTGTTAGCCACGTAGCTCTAGTGCTAAGTTACAGAAGCAAAACTGGACACAGAACATGTCTGGCCTCATCAATTACACCTTGTGTAAGTAAAAATTGTGCAAATCTGATTGTTCCCCAAACCATTCCTTTAAAAGTGCTCCATGATACATTTTTCTTGAATGGGGGACATGAGAAAATCTATCTGGCCCACTTGTAAGTCACATGCTTAGGTTTGGTCTAGCCCAGATTTAGCTGGTCCATGGCCCAGATCTGGACCACACAATGTGAGTAGATCAAGCGGATGTGGCCCAGATCTAGCCTACACGCTGTAAAGTGAACTAACAGATCTGGCCTATTTTTGGCCCACACATTGCTTTTGGAGATCTCTAACACCATCTAATCTAATTATAGCATAACAGATATGAAAAGAGACTTCTTGCCACACTGCCCGCATTTAAATATAGCTATTCTCACCCAATGTCGGTCATCTTCTGTTTTTTAAGTCGTCCTTCTTTCTTTTTTAAAGGCCATAACACAAATAGATATTTGAACATTAATATCGAGAAGCATATCATGTTAGCTTTTAACTTGTGGGCCACACAGGTTATATAGGTAAACTATAGGTATATACTATAGGTATATATTTACTGTGCTTTTAAAGCAAAATATAAAGGGCCTATTATGTTTATGTTCAATGGTTACAGTTTTATTTGTGAGAGCAACAAAATTAAGCCCCGCCTCCCAATATGTCCAGAGTGCTCTGATTGATCAGTTCACACACTTATGTCAACCCAGTGGCATCCAAGCAAGTTTCACACCCCTGTGAATAATCTTACAATGGCATCACCTATGCTGTATCAGTTTATGTCCGATCCTAAAAATCAGGTAGAAGAGGTTGTTAGACCTGATCCACCTTCACAAGTTAGACTAGAGCAGGACATTTCAGATTAAGTTTTTATTTCTCTTTGTGTTGTGTGAGAGAGTATCTAGCTTGCCAGTTGGTGGGCAATATTTTTTGTGTTACAAGATGATGTCACCTTGTTACAAAGATTTAAGGTGTTTTATGGTGTGTTATGTGGAAATCATTTTTCTATTGTATGAGCCTTTTAAATGTCTGAACGTGCCCCAGTTTGCAGCTTTAAATACTTTAACTTGCAGCGGTTTGCTGCTACTATATGAGTGAACGCAATAGGGCACTTCAGATTCTACCCAAACATTTTCAGCTTCAACACAATGCAGGAGGAATACAAATGAACAACAGCAGGCATGTTGGCTGACATGTGGGAGAGACTACCTGAAACCGAGAGAGAGAGAGAGAGAGAGAGAGAGAGACAGCGAGTGATCGCATGTCCCCTGTATGCAATGCTGTATCGCTCAGAAAGGTGACTGAGTCTCAGTGACTCGCAGTCATGATTAGTGTGATTACCGTCAACTCAACTGCTGCCTCTGTGACAGCCCTGAACTACAGCGTCTACCTCTGTTTCATACAAGCCAAACTCTTTCTCTCTCATCTTCTCTACACTCTACCCTCCATCCTTCTCTCTTTTACATTTCCCCATCTTTCCCCTCTCTGCTTTTCTTTGTCTGCATCTCTCTGTTATTCTCCCATTCTCTCCCTTTCTTTCTTTCACTGTATTTCTGTCTATTTTTTATTTCACTCTGTATTACACTTTCATTTTTTATATCTCTTATTTTGAATCTATTTCCTTCTCTCTCTCTCTCACTTTCTCCTTATCCCTCTCTATTTTCTTCTGTCTATTTTTCTATCCTTTCTCTCTCTCTATCTTGTTTCACTTGTTTCTCCTTCCTCTTTGCATCTCTTCTCTATACGCCTCTGTCCCTCTTTGTTTCTCTCTTCATCCCCTTCTCTGAGTCTTCTCTGTATGTTTTGTCTTTTTCTCTCTGTCTCTCTCTCTCTCTGTCTTTCTCTCTCGCTCCCACAGTGCTTAATTAAACAGCGGGACAGAGGGTGTCTGACTATTTCTGTCTCACTCTGCTCTGTGCCTCTGGGTCAGCAGGGCGAAAGTCAAATTCAAATGAGCTGCAGTGACAATGAAGCAGAACTATGCAACTAGCTGATACAGGGAGGCAACATGGAAATGTGTTTCGGACTAGCCTAACATGAACAAGCGAGAACGATTGTAAATGATATAGTGGACATTGCCAAAAATTCTCGGGTGCCTTTAAATTGTGCATAGCTGTGGCTGACCAGACATATGAAGGCATATCATCACTGTCCAAACTGGCAACCGGAGAGGAGAGGGCCACGACATATTTTACTTTCAATGTGAGTCAATGGAACCAGAATGTTTTCTAAGCTATTTTGGAGCATTTCTATTGGTCCATTCATCACGAATTTTTTACACAATATAAACGCTCAACTGCTATGGAAAAATAAAAATCAACAAAAATGGAGAAAAATAAGTTTTTCTATAAACTGGGACGATGTGTTCGTAGGAGAACACATTTCAGTTTGCCAAAGTAAAACAGGAAGAGGATGATCAGCAATAAGATGGACAGAAACAGAAAACAGGATATTCTGCAGAAATGCTATCCATATGGTCACCAGCAGCAGGAAATTACTTGACAGCACTAATACTGCAGTACACTCCACAGTTTGTGTGTGTGTGTGTGTTGTGATGCAGTATTTCCAGTCAGTATATGTTTGTGAGTGGGAGTCTTATCTACTGTTGTTAATTGGAAGAGAGTCACAGAGGACAGTTCTGTCATCAGCATCTCGTCCTTCAGAAGCTTTTAAGCGGAAACCTCACAGACTCACCCACATACTAGCCTAAACTAGTTCATCCATAACTATACTGTTTCCTTTACACAGGAATGCTGCACCCTTCAGCTGAAAGGCACTGGTGTTATGTATGGAGCAGAGGAGCGGTGAATAGTGACAGTGGGAGTTCTCTGCAAGGCTTCACTGTCACAGATAGGCAGCCTGCTGTGTACATCAGTGGAGAGCGAGAATAACAAGAACGCTTACACAAGAAATGAACTGTACATCAGGCTACATAATAGCAGAGGACAAAAAATGACTTAATGTGAGATTATATTACAGCAGCTCACACACAGACAGTAAAACTCTACACCAGCTCATCCAGAGTTTTTTTTTATTAAAAGGGGGAGTTTATCCCCCTTTGTTGCAGTAACAGTCTCTTACTCACTAGATACACACTTGGATTTGGGCATGGTGACATTAGGCTGATGTGGGCTTCAGATTATCCCATTGCCATTGCCAATTATTAGCAATAATTCACATATAATTTACATATATAGGCTAAAATAAGCTTCACCAGAATGTTTTTTTACTTAAGCGTCCAATCACATGAACTGAACACAGAAGTCACAATAACAAGGGGTGAATGAAAAATAAGGGTGAATGCAGTTTACAAGTTTCAAACCCAAGTGTTCATGTTCCAACTCCTGTCTGTCTGTAGCCTCTCACATCTTGTTTCAAGGTTTCCATTTTGCTGTTTATCCGCTGTTCTCCCACGAGCCCTGTCCAGTGAACTGAATTACCAACATACTGAATTACTGATACTGCAGACAGCAGCGCTATGTCTTGCTTGAAAAATAAATGTAGGATTGATGTACTTTAATAATAAATACATTTACAGCATTGCAGCAATTGGAAATATATTGGGTTTTACAAGGAGAGCAACCAATGAATCCTGATATGTAAAATCAGTTTTTGAATAGGAGGACTACAGCCTACACTGACACAGCTACATACAATGGTAGACAGTGCACGCAGCAACTAAGCTGGGTAATTCAAAGGGTCAAACTAAGAAAATGTGTTAATGGCTTTAAAAAAGGATGTATAGCCCTAAAGTTGACATCACTATGACATCAATTTCCTTCTTTGGCATCACTCTAGAAAAGGCTAGAGAATGAGGTCCTTGCACTCTCACTATCTGGGTTTACAATTACACACTACACTCAGCAATAAACCATATGTCAGCCACCTCTTCCTTATTCATCATCGATCAGTTTCTGACTCCATATATTATTTGGGTGGTGGACCAGCAGGCACACTGATATCGTAATGACCTGGTGGTCTGTGTGGTGCTGATATGAGTGGTGTTGCTGTGGTTTTCACACGTCAACGTCACAGCAGGGTTGAAGGTGGTTCAGCATTAAAATATATCCAACCAAGAGCAGTTCTGTCTTCATAAAATGATCACAGATGAGCCACAGCATCCACAATGTACAACATCAGTGTTTCTAATAAAATGTACAGTAAGCGCACATGGTCAGTGTAGACTAAACCAGCATACCCTAACTGACACACCACGAAAAGACAGCAGAAGCAGAGCTGTAGAAAATGGGGGGAGGGGGTTCTACTGCTCTTAGCAATCAAACTGACCTTTGGAACAGTCACTTGCATTTCCATGACACAATCAGATGGGACAGGGGCCCTTCTCTGTGGGCACGCGCCTCATGCCAACGCAATGACCTCGACAGATGATGGCCACCAGGAGGCCCACCAGGATGTGCTTAGCTTTCACATTCGCTCTTGGCATCAGAAATAGAAACATGGCATTGGACTCCTCTGCTTTGTATTCACACATTTGAGGGGAGAGCGAATAGATAACCACTAGCTGCACTTATTTTCTGTGGGAGGAAAAATTACAGCAATCTCTCGGTTCTGCATCAAAGACATGGCTGGAGAGGCATCACACCATGAATATTCATAGATTTTATGCAAATAGAAACAATATTATTTAGCCATTAAATTCAGGTTTTCACACTATTCCTTCAGCATCCTCTGGGTCTCTGCTCTGAGCTGACTGCAAATCACCCACAGCTCTGCTGATTGACATGAACAGGCTGTGTTTGATCACTCTGCTGTCAAGACTGACAATTCAAAGATGATGCAAATAAACAAGGGCCTTTAACTATTGTTATATTTCAGGAGAGCTATGGTTGCTATATGCTTATAAGCTCCCCTGATTCCCTGAAAAGGAGCTATACTGGAGATCTTTGCTGGCCAATTAGTACACAGTTCACAGGCACACTGCACTGCTGGGTGTGCTGCAGATCATGAGCCAGTGAAACAGACTTACACACATTCATACAGTGGGAGGGGTGTAGGCACACTATTTGCTATGTCAATGTACATAAGGGCGCATAACCTACCTCCTACTATAAAGCTAGTGTTGATCTTATAATTGAACTCTGTCTGCTCCTACAAAAATCTGAATTTCATTGTTTGATATTTACTTTGAAAGGTTACACTGTGGATTGATCAATCGTAACATCTTCCAGCTACTGCCGTGTTTAAATTATCTTACTAGAGAGTTTTATTAACTAGAATCCAAATGGTTCAGCTTTTATTTGTTCAGAAAAACACTTTATTATTTATATATTTAAATAGTAATAATACAGTAAGTAGCGGTTTTGCATGTCAGTGTGTTTATTTAACACTTTCCAAGCTTTTTCTTGGGGCAAACCAGCATTATTTGCTGTTATAATCTAATACCTGGTTGGACTACTCAGTACTAAATCAAGATTGCACATTTTTAATAAAAAGGCTTTAAAGAGACTTCACAGCAAACAACTTATTAAAAAAGTAACATTAAACATGTTCAGAAAACAAACAAGTTTAAGGAGTCTGGTCCTTTCCCATACTTGCTTGTAGCAGCAAGTTGAGGTAGTTCTCTCCAGTTCCCCAGGTCTCACTATCCCCACCTGTATATATCTATAGCCCCTCCCACTGGACTACACCATATAAGGCTGGAGGAGGTACACAGGTAGGCAAACAAACTATGTATCAGTTGACTAGACACATAATGACATCACTAACACAGTCATCAGTTCTTAATCAATCCCATTTATATTCAGCTAAGAATACTTAATTCTAGTTAACTTTAACTTATAGTTGTTTCTTTCCCAGCAGATACTCTAAGCTGTGGACACCCCAACTCCTCCACTGGTTCACTCCAACCCAGAAAAGAGCCAGATGACTCATGCCTCCATTCTCCATAGGGTGAAAGGTAAGTAAATACATAATAATGTCTAAGGAGCCATGGGTATATATCAGGGTAGCTGATATCATCACTGCCCCCCCCCCCCCCAAAATCGATATCTCGTGTATTACTCCACTGCAGTTAACAGAGAGGCTGGCACATTTAAATTCCCGACAGAGTGTTCTGCTGACCTGATAACCTGAGAAATGCACTAAATGATGTTGAAAGTTTTACTTTATAAAACGAATGAAAAGTAAGTTAAAAATGGTTAACAGTAGAGAGAAGCTTGTTTAATTCACTATTATTTTAATATTTTTAATGACTATTTGAAAATGTAAATTTAAACAACAAATAATTACACGCGTCCAAAGTAAAATAATTTTATTATTAATCTCAAGCAGCCTTTTTTTCAGAATAGATTAAGAGCATTTTTGCAAGCCTTTTCTAAAGTTGTCTTGCAACAGTAGCCACAGGCCAAGCATGGATAGGTCAGTTATAACGGCTTAACCAGCAGCAGAGTTGCATTGTTACATGTTGCGCTACTGCTGTACTACAGCGTTCATGTTCTTGTTTTACACATTCAGGAGGTTGTGACATTTCAATAATATTTAGTGTCCCAATCTGTCCTCATAGGCTGCTTAAATGTCAACATGCAGTAAACATACACTTATGGGAGCTAATGTAACTGCTGAACGAGCCATGAAAAAGAAGATGGCAGGCTAATGAGCAATTACGAAGCTACCGGTCCAGCTCTGGTTCCACTAACCCACAGCAATTAAACCCAAACTGTTTGACCCCGGCCTGTTAGTGCTGCTTCATAAATGTAATGCACTGCTTGAGAGACAGACAGGCGAACACTGGGAAATCATTAAAATGTAATCCAATGAGAGCATATCCAAATTATACTGTCACACACACTTGAATTTAATAATTAATTTAGCTAATTTCTGAAGTGTCAGTCAGAAGGGCGTTTTTAGCCGAGCTTCTAACTGCACAATTTGCATAGTGTTTTGGTGATTATGTGCGAGTGTGAGGCTGGATGGCTTTCCCCCCGCCCAAGAAAGACTCTCCTAGCTGATGTTTCACACATCAGAGTGACAGGGTGTTGGACCGCAGGCTACAGTCTGCCACAAAGTCCTGACTGCCTGTCACTCGCATGTGACACGGCCGCTTTCATGAAGAGACTGAGCTCACTCTCTAACCCTATTCCCCCACGAACCAACAGCTGACAGCACCACTTACGCCCAGACACACAGACCCTGCTAAATCAGCCATCAGGCGGTGGATGGCCCGAGGAAAACAACATGCGATTCTTTGTGCATGAGTGAGCCATTAACAACATAGACTATAGTTTTGGAAAAATAAAAATAAAAAAACAACAAGATAGTTATGAAATATACAAGATCGACACTATAATGAGATCACTATTCGAATGTAAGCAGATTTGTGACACTAAACAGATTAGAAATGCCTTTGAATTGAGTTGTATTCCTTAAAATAAACCATGTGTGCAGACAGCTCACATGTGGATCTGTCTACACATTAACTTGTATTGTCCATGTCAGCTTGGGTGCTCAAGTAAGAGGAGGGCATTTCAAATACAAAGAAATTCTGGAATTCCTCCAAATATGTCAAAGATTAGATTGTTACTCAAATTGTTACGCTGATAATGTTATTTGTGTGTTAAGAAAATGGAAGTATTTTCAACACAGTGGTCTCAGACCTTTAGATGCTACTGTATATTTCCTTACTGAGTTAAATGATAACCAAACAATGCAGGTGTTAGTGTTTATGACTGTATTCACAGTACATTGTTCAAATATAAACAAAATCATTCAGAGTGGTTTGGTGTGAAAAGTTCTGTTCTAAAGATAAAAAAAATACCAAGTCACAGTTTACAGTAGGGTCTCAGAAACATCTCAGAAAATGCACTACTCAAGTTTTGAGATACAATTGGTGTAAATGTATATGCAGGGCATGTACATACATACGAAAAAAAGAAACAGTACCTAAAGATTTATCAGTATTTTACCCTTTTCAACACTGCATATAAACCTCAGAATAGCAGGGTAGGTTCACTGGTCCTTGTCAACAGTAAATGAAATGCAGAAGCGCAGCCAAAGGGTGGCCAGGGATGTCCACTGCCATCCTAGAATGAGAGACAGCTACTCTATTGGCTACCTCAGTTATGGACAGAGAGACAGTTCACCATGATCAATTAGACTTTATGGTGAAAACCTGCTAGAGGGCGGTTACTTAGACTGGGCTAATTGGCTCAGCAAACAGGTGGGTGAATGTGTGCTGGCTCCTTTAGCTAGATTGAACCTTCAGCTTGGTTAAACATATGTGCATTGTAGTGTTTGGGGCATAACTAGAATGTTTAGAGTGAGTGGCAAGGTCATCAGTCTCTTATAACTAATAATTAACTGCACTCCAGCAAATTGTCAACATAAAGCATAAGTGATGTTTTATTGATGGTGGCTGGCTGTCTCACTTACCATAAGGTCAGTAGAGAGGCTGTGCTTCAGTCTAGGGTAGCCCTGGCCACCCCTAAGTTATGCCTCTGTGTATTTTCTTTTATACAGTGGCTAGCTTTCTAATCAACAGACCTGTAAAAAAAGCCAGCCAAAATCAATAGCTTCTATAGTCTGTCTGTATATAGTCTGTCCACCCCAGTTTGGAGATTTCCTGACACAAACACGCCCACCAAACCTGCCAATTAACAGATAAGTGTAATCAGATGTGTTCGAGCAGGTGACTAAACAAACTGTGCAGGACACCATCCTTCTAGGACTGGAGTTGTGCACCCCTGGTCTATAAAAAAGGTTATGCACTGAAAAAAAATATTTAATTTAATTTATTATTTGATCCTTATGAAACCCGAAACAGATACAGATTAATGGTGTACCAAGCATACAACGATCACTTCTATATATCATTACAAATCAGCTGTATTTATTTTTTTCTAGCAGTGTGTCACTCTAGTAAAATCCATGGGTCTCATCTGATCACCCCATTATAAAATCTCTAGCTATGCCCCTATTGAAATTATTATAGTTGTATTGATTCCTCTCGTTTCCACTACTATCACTGTAAAGGAGTTTCTCTATAACGCACTACTTCACATCAGATTACTCTGGATGACTTTCTATGGGTCTCAACCATTCAACTGTAAGACATGTTTTGAAATAAGAAACAGTGGAAATCTCCATCAACACCTTGTTATTAAAGTTATATTCTCAAAACAACCAGAAAATCAGTAAGAAAAACTCTGTTCCCTCATATTTACACTGAAGCTCATCCTCTCTGACCAGTCTTTTACCATGCTTAATGTTTAGCTCGAGTTAAATGAGTAGCGTTAGGGGCTTCAGATACTAACCTCAGGTAGAAACAAAGCCAGCAGTGGATGCAGGTAATCTCTGAAACAAAACTACTTCATATCTACTGGAAACATTCAGCTACACGTCGCTCTACAGCCACTGCGTGTACACACCAACATGCTATTGTCTGTTTGAGGGATTACAAGTTGGGCTGTACAGGTAACGCGTGCTAATCGCCTCATCAGCGTGGTCGTGTCCGGCATGCCGGACTCAGTCACACCGCTTCAGCGCTGACAGATACTCACTCTCGTGCTTGGAGGTTCCCCATGTGTGCCGCGGAACTCCCGGACTTTTGATGATGGCCCTGCCGGCGGATTTTAACGCATCCATGCCGTAAAGGTGTTCGCCTGCCAGGTGGAGTTCTTCTCCTCCTCCACCTCCTCCTGCTCGGGCTGGGAGCGCTGGAGCAGCCTGTGAAGGAAGAGTGGACGGGGCGAGGGAGGACAGGAGAGCAGCGCTACACAGCCGGCTTGGGGCTTGTCCGTGAGAGGAGCTTCTCTGAAACCTTCATCAGGACGACGCTAAGAGAACAGCGCCGTTAACCCTTTCCCTCCCTCCCCAGGCGCAGTGTGAAGCAGAGAAGGTGCGCGCTCGCGCTGGCCACGCCCATTTCTGCGGAGGGAGTCCGGTTTGCGTCAGTAGCTAAAAAACACTAAAACAGACCAAATCAGAAGCCCAACTCTTACTTTTATCCCTTTAGTTTTTTTTAATTAATGTTATGATAATATTATCTTATTTTTTAATTAATGTTATGACATAAACTGATTTATGTTTAAATCAGTTAATTCAGTAGAATACAGGTGCACCCATTACAAGAGGGATACAAAGACCCCCAGCCTTGGACTGGAGAGATCCTTTGCACTGTGTTCTCTGGAGTGAAGGAGTATCATTCAATAGCTTTGGGATGGGAGCTTTCAGGACCCCCACAGGATTACTAGGAGGTTTATCATTCTGCAGTGACACTGAAGTTGTGTCGGTGTGTTAGTTTGTGTTGTGCTGGTATGAGTGGATCAGCCACTGCAGTGCTGTTGGAGTTACTAAACGGTGGGTATTACAGCTGGACTGAGAATAGTCCACCAACCAGCAACATCCAGCCAACAGTGTCCTGTGGGCAACATGCTTTGACCACTAATGAAGGACTAGAGGATGACCAACACAAACTGTCCAGCCAACAATAAGCTTTTGTCTCTGACTTTACTTAAACCTGGTGGGCCAGCAAGGTAGGTGTGTCTAATAGAGTGGCCATCATTCAATAGCTTTTGGATGAGTTAAAATGGCTTTTGTGATCCCAACCCAATCACCGAATTATTCACCATCAGTAACTGATCTCACTAATGTTCTAGTGGTTGAATGCAACAAATCCTCACTGCGATGTTTCAAGATCTCTAATAATAAAATACTAGATAAAAAAAAATCAAACACTTTGGCTCGTTCTGCCTTCGTAAGGCTTGGAGACGTGGCCATGTGAGTAGCCAAGTGCAGAGGCTCATGGAAAGGGACATTATGACGTTAGTTTAAAGATGTCTGTGTGTGTGTGTGTGTGTGTGTGTGTGTGTGTGTGTGTGTGTGTGTGTGTGTGTGTGTGTGTGTGTGTGTGTGTGTTTCTGTGTGTAATTATTGTGTTATTGTGTTTTGAAGTGTGTGGGTGTTTTGTGTTGTGAGTCATGAGGTTGAATCTATTGTGGCTGGCGGTCATCTTCCCTGTAAGTTCAACACTCTATATGTGCTATTCTGTCTAGTGTAGAATACAAAAGCACTTTTTCACAGCAGGATCATGATCTCCACCGTGTCTATTATTGTATGCTGAGGGTAAAATATTTATTTTGTGTGATTTGCAGTTATTTAAGAACAAACAGCCTATAATGGATAAAAGCTGATGAGATTTGGGAAAGAAAACCAGGAACATTTTCAGTTCAGTGGTCAAAACATCAATGGAATATACTTTGTTTTTATCTATGAAGTAAAATAAAAGAGGTGCCATTTCCAGTTTCATGCCTTTTTACCATGGTAACCATGGTGATGTAATAAACTATGGCGAAGGCTGACTGATATAAAATTAGATACTAACTTTGTAAACTTTTTCTTTTTAGAAAATAACCTAAGTAAAAGGGTCTAGTGCCCTAAATCTAGCAGCTTAGGCAGGGATGAATCAATGATGTACCAATGTACCAAATAGCCATAACATTATAATCACCTCCTTATATCTACACACATTCTCCATTTTATCAGCTCCATTTACTGTATAGGAGTCCTCTGTAGCTCAACATTTAAAGACTGCAGTCCATCTGATTCACTGCATACATCTTATCCTCTTTCACCCTGTTCTTTAATAGTCAGGACCCCCACAGGATCACTAGGAGGTTTATCTTTCTGCAGTGACACTTAAGTTGTGTTGGTGTGTTAGTTTGTGTTGTGCTGGTATGAGTGGATCAGCCACAGCAGTGCTGTTGAAGTTACTAAACACCTCCGTATTACAGCTGGACTGAGAATAGTCCACCAACCAGTAACATCCAGGGCAGTGGTGGCCTGAAGGTAAGGGATCTGGTCTCGTGACTGGAAGGCACCTTAACCCAACTGCTCCCCGGGCGCCGTGGATAGGGCTGCCCACCGCTCCGGGCATGTGTGCTCACTGCCCCTTAGTGTGTTTAATAGTGTGTGTATATGTGGGTGTTTCATTGCACGGATGGGTTAAATGCGGAGGTCAAATACCGCTGTGTGCAAAATACAAGTGGCCAATTCTAATTCCAACAGTGTGGATTAGACCCTTAATAAAGGACTAGATGATGACCAACACTGTGCAGCAAAATATGAGCTTCTGTCTCTGACTTCACGTAAACCTGGTGGACCAACAAAGAAGTTGTGTCTAATAGAGTGGACAGTGAGTGGACACAGTGTTTAAAATCTCCAGCAGCACTGCTGTGTCTGATCCACTCAAACCAGCACAACACACACTAACAAACCACCACCATGTCAGTGTCACTGTCGTGGCAAAAATGACCCACCAACCAAATAATGTCTGGCCTGTGGTGGTCCTTACGGGGTCCTGATCAATAAAGAACAGAGTGAAAAGGGGGCTAATAAATTATGCAGAGCAGCAGATGGACTGCAGTCTGTAATTGTAGAACTACAAGAACTACAACATGCACCTGTAAAAGCTGATAAAATGAACAGTGTGTGTAGATACTAGGAGGTGGTTGTAATGTTATGGCTGATCGCTGTACCACACAAGATTTGGTGAATCCCATGCTAGATCCACTGTTCTGGTAAGACAGAGATGGTGTATATCAACATATGCCCTGTGTCATTTAAGGATGGCTGAAAAAGTAACACAGTTTTAACAAATGATGCACTATTTGTAGCTATGTTCAAGTAGATTGTATGCCTACACAACTCAGATCACCTGGTAGTACAATCCAAGTCCAATGATCCCACCCCTGCTTTTAATCACTGGGGTCCTTTTTGTCATGACAAGACATTTGTGGTGATGTTGTGGACTCACTTGACACTTGCTAGCTTCTGGTCAAGTCTTGCACAATAGTAACCCCTTAAATTAGGGGGGTAGAAGTGGTTAGTAGATGGCAACAGCCCCCTCTGTTGGCCAAAATAAGCACAATGCATGACTTTTGTTCACCTGCTTTGTTTCCAGGTCTTTCTTTCTTTTTCAGTTCTTTTGAATTCACGGTCAAAAATGGGGATATTTCCAGGGACTGCTCCAGCCAGGGACAGACCACCAAAAACGTGAACTGTCCCCAGAAAATAAGAACACCTGGTCACCCCACCCTGAACACTATTTTGAAAAAAGTTTTTTTATCCACATGTAGGGTATATAGTTTTCCTCAGATACCCAACATGGTATAAAATAAGCTCTTTTAAAGGACTCTCTTCCTGTAGTGGAAGTATATAAGTATCAGCTGAAAAAGGCTAGAGTCCAGTTTGTATTAAACCTTAACTTTTTAACAATAGATGATGTAAATCTAAAGAGGAATGCATTTTTTTTCTTTTTTTTATTAATTTATCAAGCTTTTATAAGTGTTTCCTTAGTGAGCTATCTTTGTTCACCCTGTTATACTGGGTAAACTAAAATCTCTTATAGATTCTGATTCTACAGACTACAGACTGTATAAATAAGTCAATAGATCATTTTAATCATATAGGCTGGTCTTTTATAAAAGCCTTAAGAGACTAATTTATTTTTTGAAGTAATCTCCTGTTTTGTTTTGCATTGTTTTTAGTTATGCACCTATAATTAGTGGCCGTTTTTAATAACAGTATCGTATTTGTGAAGCTTAGCTTTAGTTATCAGGCAGAGGCTTTTCAGATGACTACATTCTTAAAAAGTGGCTAAATAGCCGGGCTGTGACTCCCCTGTTTTAAAAAAACAAACAAAAATCCCTTAAGAACATCTCATATTTTTTGGGCAATGTGTCATTAATCACTTTTTAAGAAATGCTGTGTCAGTGTAGATGATTTTTTGTTCTAAGACTGAGGATTGTGGGTATAATTGTCATTTATTTATACATTGACCACAGAAATTTAGTTATTTACTCACCACAACATTCAATTTTGTTCTGCAGTGTGCCAGTATCACTGCAGTTGCTTTATACACTTTAAAGTCTGTCCTATAGCTCCCTCTTTATGTACTGTCTAGTTACTACAGCACAGTGAAACAGCACAGCCAATGTCAGGTAGGAGGTCTAACAGGCACAATATGCACTCAAGTAAATTTTTAGATGTTCATCATGGCAACAAAGTTTTGCAATAAGGAGATAAAGAAACAGTAAAAAATACTAGAAAAACTCATACTTGCCAAACACAATGCTCGTCTTTCTCTTAGATCGTTTATTTATATACCATTTCATTTTTCAAAGCCTACATTGCACGTTTCAATAACTTTGGATCCATGGGTACCAATCCACGTCTAGCATGTTCTGTCAAATGTGTCAAATTCAAGAGTTTTGTTCTGATCGATCAGCGTTTTTCAGGAAAGCAGAGGCCTCAGCTGACATGCCAAAGTGAGGTTTTCCTTTAGTGCTGACTCACAAAGAGCAGATCTGGGTGTTTTCTGTAAAGAGCATTCATGCCTCTAAATGCTGTGGGTGTGATTTGAGGAACTGTCTTTATGAGTTACACTCCAGCGGTTGAAAACAGATGTATCATCCATGTCACTGCAGCCCATGACACTCTGCTTTCTCTTCAGTGATGGACCTATAGAATCATGTGATTCTTTATGTGCATAAGAACAGCTGGGCAAACATAACATCTATTCCTGTACAGTCCTGTCTTCAGTGAACCAAAGTAATGGTACACAGTTGTATGCAAAGGTGTGTCCACCCCTTGTCAAATTACATATACTGTTGATTTTTGTAGTGAAAACAAGTAAACATATCTGCAACATTTTTAATTAAACTAATGAATTTATAATTAACTTTTTATTTTATTTTACTTGTTAGGACTGGTTCGGTAGGCCAAGAACTGTCAATACAAACTGCGAAGTGATAACTCGAAAGCCTCATAAATTCTCTGACTCAACAGCGATGGGTAGCTTTGAGCAGCTGACTTAAAATGAAGCTGTTTGATGTCTTCACTACGTTGAAAGGCAAACTGACTCACATTGCCTCACAATTTCATTGCAAAATGGCAAAAAGAAATGGCAGAAATGGGGGATGCCAGGAGGAAGTGTGGAGATCAAGTCAAGATCAGGAAGACAGAGAAAACTCATGTACAAATCCTTATAGACAGCTCTGAAGACAAAGCCTCATAAGACAGCATGCACAAAGTACATTGTGAAGTTGTTGGGAAGTCATCACAAAAGTCAAACTTCTGAAGTATGAGAAGAAACATTTAGATCAGTCAGATGTGTAGTGAAAAACAAATGCTGAGATCTGATATCAACAATTACAAAAGAAATGTTTGGAGATAAGGAGTGGCATTTGATGAAAAGAACACCTTGCCAAGCCTAAAGGGTGCATCTAATATTCTTTTGGGGTTGTGTGGAAGAAAGTGTCACAGGAAACACAACATGAATACATGGAAGAATAGATCCCACTAAATACCAGCAACTTCTATAATGGGACATCCACCATGAAGTACTTTTAAGTAATGCTAAAGCTTTTAGAAGTGTTCTCACATCCTGACCTGAGCATTGCTGAAAATGTTGTGAATAGATCTTAAACAAGCTGGGCTTGAAAAAGGGCCCAAGCATGCCACATAACTAGAGGCACTCTGCAAGGACGCGAGGGTGAACATTCCTAAAATAAGAAGAGAAAGAATCCTAGCTGGCTACAAAAAGCATTTGCAAGCTGGGATCTCTGCCAAAGGGGGCGTTACAGTGTACTGAATTACTGCACTAGATGTCCGAACTTTTGCATCAAACTGCCTCCACTTTTGTAGATTAGTCAAGACAAAGTAATTGTGCAACATTTGCAAAATTAGTTTCCTTCTTTTGTTTTTAATAGCTGCAGCTCATGATTAGTTCTCTCCACTTTGGAAATCAACAACAAATGTGATTTGGTTGCATACAACTGTATACACATTGACTTCACCATGTTAACCAGGACCCGTCTAATTCTACTATGTAAACTGAACCTAGTTCCTTGGTTCAGTCAATCATTTGAAAAGTGCTGGCCCACTAGAAACTTTATAAAACGATGCAGGTTGAAATAAATATCAGTCAGCCACTTGTCTTATACACTGAGGGGAATACAGTCATGGCTAATAAACATTTTGGCCAAGTCCTTTTTAACTGCACTGATAAAACTGCCGGGATTATTAGCTAATTGCTACACATAGGGAGCTTGGATTTCAGGATTACAGCAGTAGTGACTCCACGAAGTATGAATGAGGGTTAAATCTAGATCTAAGTCCCATTATTTCCACTGCGTCTCACCTAAAATGGGACATGGCTTTATGGTGTTATGTAAAAACTTGCATAATTCAAGTGAATAAACACCATAAGGGAAAGCTCTAGATACCCTGTTGCACAGAGGCCTCTAGCACTACAATCTCCAGCCAAGGAAGCATTGGATTCCACACAGTGGCAGTGTACAGTTGCAAATTAAATTAGGCCACAGATCCTTCCAGAAGAAATCATGCGACCCTTTCTTCAATTTATTGTTATTTGAGAGGGGTGGGATCATATAGCTGCTAAGTACAAGGGTATATATTGTAGCTATAAGAAGGGCTAAACAAATAAATTAAACAGAACACCATCTGGGTAGGCAATCTCTTCACTGCAACACAGTAAAAAAACAAAAAAAAGAACGAAAGAAAGAAAAAAGAGTAGCTAACACCCATAGGACTAGTTGACAAACATGCTCTCTGTCATTATAGTCTGTATTATAGTCAGTAATCCTCCGCATTTTTTGGGCAGCTGCCCTGGACGTTTGTCTCCATGCCCTCTTTCCTTATTCAGAACTCCTTCTCTCTTGGTCTTTCTCTCACTCTCCTGCTCTCTCAGTCCATTCGTCTCCATGTCGCTGACTCTGCGCTAGGAGGCAGAGGCTAGAAGCGGCTGGTGGGCGGTGTGGTGGACGGTGGAAGCGGGTGTGGCCTGGCTGTGGCTCAGACGTTGTTCGTCTCAGTGAGTGGCGGGGGGTCTCCGCTCTTTAGCTGTTGTGAGGCACAGAGAGGTTCGTGCGAGTGATGCAGGGACTCTGCCGACAGGCTCCGGCTGGAGAGGACGCTGCTGAGGCTGGGCTGGCGGCCTCTCCGCGGCTGAGCCTCGATCTCCACCCGCACCTCAATATTGGTCCCCTCCCTGCAGCCAGACAGGACAACAATACCAGTGTAATCTTTACCCTATAGAGCTCTAGAGTTACTGCCCTGCAAAACTCTTTAAATATAGTTATTGTCATATAAAGAAACAGGAAACATATCGTCATATCTTCAAAATTGCAACTTTACAGGAGAGAACAAAAACATACTTTACTTTTAATGTAAGTGAGTGAAACCAGAATTTTTGGGGCACTTCTACTGGACCATTCATCATGAAATTTCACACAATGTAAACAACCAGGTTCAAATGATGTAGAAAACTCAATAATGGAAATACGACAATAATGGAAATACATGTTTTTCGTTGGACAGCGACGATATATTCAAGAGAAAAATACACAAAAGCCTCCAACACTCTTCTAACAACTGTGCAAGGCCTGGCAGACCACCAACAAATAAATAGTACTGAAAACGTTCATGTTTTAAGACACAATCTGTTTAATTTTTGATGTGTCATTTTTTTGATGGAAATTCAATAAATATAAAATTGTCTCTGCCTTTTGCTCAGTACTTGATATGTTTAGTTGCATTTTGAATGAATAACTGAACAACTTAAATTCTCTCTATTCTAATTTGACACTGAATTCATCCAGAAATGTTTATTTCCAGAAAACGAAACTTTACTATCAATAACATTCATTGTATTAATCAAATTTAAGAGTTTATAAAACTGGCTAGTCTTCTGGTTACAAACACAAATGTCATATCCTTTGTTTGCTTTAATGCATTTATTTAAATTATTTTATTTAAATAATTTAAATAAAAGTGCATTAATTTGTTACATATGTGATTTTTTGGGCTGAATAATGTACATAAATAAATAAATGTAAATAAATAAAGCAATAAAAAGCTTTAGGTTCTTAAATAGTTTTTGGCTTAAATCCTTTTAATTGATACAGAACTTTCATAATACAGTGAAGTGAAGAGTCATTGGCTGAAAAGTTCTTTAGGGAAACAAATTTTTCTATAGTCTCGCTCCAAACAACTCTTTCTGCCATCGTTATGTTGAAGAGTGCATTTCACTCAAGTCCTGAGTCTTGTTTTTATCACAAGACAGCATTTTAGTTAGCCAGATTACTTCAGCCAAAAATCCATTAGAAGAAACAATAAGCCTCTTTACGACTGGATGCTCAGGACCCACCTCAAGGCAAAAGTAGTCTGTGTGCCGTTGAAGGCACCCTCCTCGACTGCATCAGCATCATCTGATTGGTCATCCTGCTCAGCGCTGTCTTCCTCTCCGTCACCAGCTGAATCAGAGCAGCCCTCAGGTTGCGGCAAGACAGCGCTCGTACTGGGGAACGCTGCCACTTCCTCCACACTAACACTCACCTCCTGGACAGAGGCATCGTTTACAGCCGGCTTGGGCTCTCCGGTCCAGTGGTCACTGACTACATGAGAAAACAAAAGATCTTCAAGAGAAGTTGAAACTTCATCAGATCAGAAGGTCGAACTGTGATCTAAACAACATTATGTGATGTGTCATTATGTGTCTAACTTGATTACTGATGCAGTACAAGTAACTTTGCTGGTATAAGAAAACATTTGAATTCCTTGTATACTTGTACAACAGACATTTTGACAAGCAAAGCTTTCAGATTATTACCATACGTGCCATTAAATTTTTTTCTTTCTCTAGTTTACCATTTGGCTTATAAGAGCAGTTATGTTAAACCCTCACAGCCTTTGCAGTTCACTAATATAATAATATATGTTTCAATGCACACTTTATAATATATTTTATTTTGTTACTGCAGTGGTGCGAGCCAGGTTCTGCTACAGAATTCATTTCTGGCATATTTGCCTCACACAAAATGAGGCACTTCTGAAAATATCCATGTCCAAAAAAGGCACTCTGGTCACAGATGTCATTCTTGTGGTGGAGGACTCACAAGTGGCCAGGTCCTCCAGCTGGATCTTGCGTGTTTCAGGGGGTTCGGCCTGCGGCCTGCACCAGCCGTTCCGACACAGCGACATGGGAACCACACCGTAAACATACGTCAACATCAGAGGCACTCCGACCGCTGCAAAGACAAAGAGATTCATAGGCAACAGCAACGAAATCCCAGCTTCCAGACCTGAATCATCTTAGGTAAGGACAAGAAAGCATAACTTTAGCTCAAGTTACAGAAAGTAGAAATGTTAATAACGGTGCACGTGGGAGTTCCTGCAACATAGTAGTCAACTAAAATATTGCACGTAGTCTGTAAATCAGAATCTGTCAAATTGGATAACGTATTAATGTCTGTATATTTTAGGAGCCGTAAATACGAAAAGTGCTTGAGAATCATCCAGTTATGATTTAACAACCAAGAAGACCTCAAAGCGGTGCTTGAATGTGTTATGCAATTCTTCAGTAATCGAAGACAACTGGATCCGTAGCCTGCTTAATCCTTTCCTTATAGGGGCTCACTATTGTAACACCTGCATGAATTAGGACTTGTTTCATGTCAATTATATGTATGTTATGCTTGAGTGCTTCATCCGCAAGTGAATTAGTGCTTTTAGAGTAAATGTGTTAATGCAGCAATGCACTGAACGATTGCCCTCGCAAATTATATATCGTAGTAGAACCAGCTGTGGCTCAGCTGCTTGCATGCTGTTGTTGACAGGCTGTTGGTTAAATAGTTTTATTGATGATAAAACCAGTTATGGTGACTTTTAAAATACATTGTTTATGGTGGTGTACGATTTCGGTTTTAGGGGTGTGTTTACTCATGTGCTTTTCATGCTGAGGTTCATGTAAGCCCTGCATTCACACAATTAAAATAATTACTAAAAGTAATAAATACATTCTGACGAATCTCTGTTTGTCTGCTCATACAGCTGACGAAACACTTTTTAAAAGGAAAAAAAATCTTTATTACAGCTAAATTTGGGCAAATAAGTAAAATTGTATTTAACTACACAAAATAATGTGATTCGTTATTTTCAAAAAGCTGAAAGCTCTAAAATTAATCAAGTATTTCTGCACGGATGTTTTTTTTCTGTACTGCAGACACTGATTTCTCAGTAGTGCTCAAATGACTACTTGCTTTAATGTCATGCCATAGGAATCAGATGAATCAGTAGTGTGTGTGCCATTCTCCATTCTCCATTTCTAATAGTTCTCATTTTGAGACTGTTGCAAGACTATACAGGACTTAAAAGTCAGAGATCCTTCATTTATTTATTTTCCAGTGGAAACAGCCAGATATTTATTTTGCAGAAGATTTTTTTTATTTTGCCATGATTAGATAAAAGATAATCCACTAGCGGAGAAGGAAATGCAGAAGAAAACAAGTGAAAATACAAACAAACAAACAGGAGCCTCCCAAAGTTCAAAAACACACAGAGAGAAAACCAAACTCCACTCTTGCTTCAGATCTGAAACAATTCACAGGGGTTTCGGTCCATACTTCCACTGTAAGAGGACAACTCAACACTATGGGTCTGAAAGGATGTGTAGCCATGTGAGGACGTGTGAGAAAGCAAAATAAACAAAAAGAAGAACATTCATGAATCAAACAAAAATGATGCTGGTGTGGTGTAGCTCAGAACAATGACCACCCCAGAGTCCAGACCTCAACGTCATTGGATGCGTTTGGGATTACTTAGATTGAGATAAGAAAAAATACAAACAACAAGACTGAACTCTGTGGGAACATGGAAAGAATGGAAGCTGTAATAATGACTGCACACTAAAATATGGACCTTACATTTAGTTGGTGAGGGTTCTGTGTGATTGTCTGTGAGATATCTGATTCTCTCCGAACTATAAATAATTGACACTTAATGGCTGTTCAGACAGGAAAACAATTAATAAATAAGATACAGTGAAGGATAACCAATGACTTTTGCACAGTCCTGTAACAGACTAACCCTGGCAAGATCTCATTTTAGCAGTGGTCTGTGTAACTTTGATGACTGAGGGCCAACATCCTTATTTTTTCACAATGCTTACAAAGAAAATGTGGAGCAATAATTCCACTTAATGGCTTAAACACACAGAGGCATAATGCTGGCTGGTAGAGAGTGGGGACGTGGATCACACAGCCTGGGAGACAAAAGGCCCATCGTTCTGGAGATTGCGGGTCAGAACAGAGCGGCATTGTTGAGGCCGTTTCGGAGTAGAGCTGTGCTCGGGGGGACAGGGCCCCTCTGTGGCTCTGCTGAGGCCAGGTCAGTGTGGAGAACAGACGGGGCTATTCACAGGAAAGGAGAACGAGCAAGAACGCTGGGGATTGGGGGGGGGGGGCAGGGGGGTGGGGGCAAAACAGAATGTGAATGTGAATTCACACCATGCTACGGAGATCGCTCTGACACTTCAGTGGCAGCCAGCAGCTGTAATCTGGCCACCAGAGCCCCTTACTGCAGTGCTAATACTGAAGACACATGACTCATCAAAGTGGGTGGCTGGGAGGTACGGGGGGGCGCAGATATTCAGTGTTTGAGGAAGATGAAATCAAAACACAGAGCCTAATCCTTATCTCAGGGTATGGAAGCACACACTAGCACGTGTCACCACTAAGTCAACAGCAGGACGTGCCTGTATATGCATTGGAATGTATGTTTTAGAGATTCACCAGATAATGATAATAATAACTGATAATCAATGTCTCATTAAGATCAATATAGGCCTGTCTCTATATGACTCTATGGTTTGGTGAACCATTACTTGAGTGAAACTATAATATTATAATTATAAAAACAGGATAAATTTGACATATGGTTAGCATGTTGTGCTTTCCTGAAAAAAAAAGATGGTAGCTGTAATTGTCTAGTCTGATTTACTGTAACTACAATGCAGATTTGCTGCACATATACACCGGCAGTAATCAACAAACACAGCAGAAAACGGCAGTTAGCCTCATGTACCAGTCAATACTGAGAGAAGCAGACAAACAACTCATCCGTTTAAACCTAAAATCACATACATTTGTTTATTTATTTGTTTTTTTATTTAGGATTCATGTGTTATGTTTAAAGACAAATAAAGTAGCCTAATAAGCCCATCTGGACAACCAGGAGAAGTTATTATTCCTCAGAGAACAATGCTGTGAATTTATTTACAATTTTGAGGCCTATTTATTTTCCAGTTGTTCATCTTCAGGAGATATTGATGAGATTAGATAAAAGACAAAATGAAACAAACAAAATAACAAGCAGGAGTTTCCTGAAGTCTAACAAACATTTAAGATCTGGTAGGCCACTGACAATGTCACCAAAACAGCTTTCAGCTAGAAGACAGAGAGGAAAAAAATTAAGCTCCACTTGTACTTCAGACATCCTCAGGTTCTACTTGTTTATATATTTATGTGTATTTTTATTGTTAAAAGTGAAATAAAAAACAGAATAGGCTATAAGAGCTTGTTTTAAACAGAAATTCACGTGTGCTGTCTGTGTCTTATTTATTTGGACAAAAATTAAATGTCAGCAATTTAAAAAAGGCCACAGTTCAAATCTGGCATCATATGTGACTGGTATTTTTTTTTTAATTTTTTAATTATTTTTAACACATTTTCCCAAGACTGCATTTGACTTTCTTAATGTGGTCAAAATCATCAAAAATTACAAACTGGTTGTCAACGTATATATATATATATATATATATATATATATATATATATATATATATATATATATATATATATATATATATATATAAAATATTATTTAAAAAAAGACAGAATGTAAAACCATGTCCAGAATGTTTACTGTGGATTTTGTAGGTGTTCATTTAATAATGTGGTTTTAATACAATAATGGTAAAATAGCATAAACCAGTATTAGGGCATCTTGTGCACTATAAACAGCAGTTGGCCTTTACATTTGGTTAAAAGTTTCATGATAAATGGACCAACAGAAATGCTCCTAAAAATACTTGGAAAAACCCAGTTCAGCTAACTCCCACTTAATAAATAGGGAAGGTTTTTTTCTTCTGATGTAAATTTCTCACTTTGTGGATATGAAGTTTTGTGCTTGTGTTTTTATGCTTATTGTAAATATGACAAGCCGCGAACAAAATATATATATAGTCAGATATTTCTGAACACAGCTCCAACTGAATGTACTAATAATTTTTGTTGTAATTAGTATTAAATATTCCAGAATTAAAAATTCTGAAAGTTTGTAGTACCATTTTTGAATTTATCAGCAAATAATATACCTGATATACTATACACCCTTACCCAGAAGGAGGCTGCTGGCAGGAGACAGAGCTGTGTCGTGTGAGTGATCTAGTGCTGAGGTCTTCCTTTGGTTGGACACCATTACACTGAACTCTTACTCAGCACTTTCCACCTGCCTTACGTCAGCTTTATTAATCACAGGCTCCTGGCCAAAGCCAAGCTCCACTGCCTTCCAGAACAGCACCACTCCCACATACCCAGTTTTATAGTGTCATAGAAACAGAGAAGGACAGTACAAAGCTGATATAACGGATAAAAAAGGGCACGGTAAATCTTAGTATACGCTTACTACGCACTAAAAATAAGAAATGAACAGATGAGCGTCTTACCCACAGTAGTGGCTGCTATTACTGGGGAGACAAACACCGATGTCATGACCCCACTGGCCACGGTCAAGTAATGTTTACTTCCTGAGATATTGTTTTTCTTACAGCGACTATGAACCTGCAAACAGACATGAAGAAAAGAAAAATGAGAAAAGTACAGTTTTGATGAAGCGATGAAGGGGGGTGTAACATCATGTGAAGTGAAGTGAAATCATACAACTTTTAAAATACAACTTTTTTAAATCACCAATGTTTGATAAAATTCTGTGTATTTTATAGTAATAGTAATCACAATAAAAAATAATACATCAATGCAGTAATTAGTAAATAGTATACTTTAAACAATTGCTGAATATGTTTTATTACAATTTTACACAATAGTGCAAATCATGGAATGTTAACTGTAGATATGTAGGTGTTAATTTAATATTGTGGTTTTAATACAATAATTGTAATAAAATGGCATAAAGTCCAGTACTGTACATTTACAGTTGTACTAGCAACTAAGCTGCTGGCAATGTGTTGTAAGTGTTATAGATTTTTACAGTGTAGGTTATATTTACCAAACAAAGTAATCAAATACTTGATGAACTACTACAGAATTCAGTTGATGTTTTCAGTTCAATAATGTGTGCATACAATAAACCAATCAGACTGGAAATATCTGTTTTATAATCTAAGACTCAGAAACTACTCAATCCATAATGCCCAGTAAGAGTATTAAGTATTCACAGACCGGATTCCAAATTGGGCTTCTCTAGATAAAAAAGCAAATCTGATCCAGAAATAGCACTACACTAAATTTCCTTTGGAAATATGAACTTCTCCATGTCACCGGTAGCCATGCTAAAAAGTGGAGGACATGAAGACTGCCCTCTGCATAAATTTACATAAATGTATTAAGCAGCTCTCTTAATATGGTGGATGTGGTCAACCCTTGGCACGACCTTGTCTTTATGGTCTACTCAGAGCTGTTAAATGCTTGTAGATCTATTTCAGCACAAGGCCAGTGTTAATGCAGCGTAGAGTAGCAGCAATGCAGCTGATGTCTTTTACCTTGCGGCCCATGTATATTGGGATGCCCACAATGATGACGGGTATGGCGATGCCTGCGATGAGTGAGATCACCACTGGAGCCCCCAGCAGCATGCCCACCTGCCACAGGACCTTGCGCGTCTGTGACCACGGCTTCTTTCCCCAGAAAGTGCAGCCTGAGGGACTGCAGACAACACAGAGCAAGGACAAGAGAAGAAAACACACATCAGTGAGGTAATTGTTTGGGGTACACCGGCAACCTTATTAAGAGAGACTCTGAGACGTAGTTCAAATAACCAATACATTTAGCAGAATCCTCTGTAGAATCTTACTTGAAGGGTTCTAGTTTAGCTTATATAATAAATTTGAGTATTTTAGTCTAAAACAGCAAGAAATATACCATTGCTGTCCAAAGAAAAACATGGATCTCTCTCTCTCTGTACCATTTTTATTTCTAATTTGAACACGACAGCTACTGTTTACATTGTGTACCAATAAAAATGCTCCAAAATGCCCTGGAACTAAATCTGGTTCCATTGACTTACATTGAAAGTAAATACAGTTTTTGTCCTCTCCTGTAAAGGTGCAGTTTTGGAGATAGATACTTGTTTTTCACTGGACAGCAACCATATGTGTGTCTCTAAGAGGCCTGTGGTATATTTTATGTGATGTTTTATCCTGGTTGTTCTAACTCATTTTATTTATGACACCACTTAAAGTGAATTTAAAGCACCAATGTGAAAAACATGTATTAGAAAAATAATCCCCTTTAATAATAATAATTAAATAATGATCCTCCTTCTCACAGTAAACAGTCCAAATGAAACCGTCTAAGTGGTATATATTTTATGTTTGTTTTTTTTGTTGATGTTGTTGTTGTCCCCTAATGAAGAATTTAAATTCATTTTAGGTCTAACTTCTCTGATGAGTGACTGGAACCTCCGAACTGACCTCTGCAGTGAAGACTCAACTGAACAAATATGGCCATTTGTTTACAACCATTTAATCAATCCATGGTTAAGCTAAGGACAGTGCATATGTGGGGGAAGGGCTGTACAATTGAGGTTTTTATAGTTCGGCCAATCAGATGTTTTCTAACCTCTTACACACATACACACACACACACACACACACAGATCAATAGTCTATGATCTCATCCTTGATTAGCCCCAATTCTGTGCCGGCATTTCTGAATTATGATCCTTGTATCTCTGCTGCTCAGACAGCCAAACAGATGAGATCACTATACAGCACTGAAAAAAAAACAACACAAGTGACATTTGAGCAGAACAGTGGATGTAGTCAGTGCTCAAAACTGAGTGCAGTTAAGCAGAATCACAAAGATAAATAAAAAATAAAAAAATGGTCAGAAGTGTTTCGACCTTGTTTTCACAGAATCGCTCAGACAAGGAGAGGAGAGGACACACGTCAGCATGAGACTTGAAAGAGGACCGAGCCAGACATTCACCATTTTTGCGTGCACACACAGACGCATAAACACACACACACATACACACTCTATGATCGTCTTTCACTGCCAACTCATCATAGCGAGTACAAAAAACACCACGCATTTAGAAAAGCTGACTTCTATCTATTTTAGCCCCTCTAAATAAATCTTATAGATTAGTATACAATACAGTCGACCAAAAACAAAATCATGACTCTCAACTTTCGGGAAAGCTAGAAATTTAGCTAATTTGCTTTCGAGCAGGTTCTTGGGGGTTGGCTTTCACAGGCATGGAAATATGAAGAGATTTCGTTGATTAATTGATGAAAGTCAGCGCTGGCTGGTGCCCAAGAGCGGAAAAATCAATGATGCCCTCAACTTCAGTGCAGTGATAGTCCAGCAGCTGAGCATGGACTCACTGCTTCTCCATCTCGCCCTTAACCCTTTAAAGACTTTGTTTGTGCTTTTTAATCTACTCTACTTGGCTAATTCCCAGTCGTTAACTAAGCCTCTCCCAAACACCAAATGCTATTAATCTAGGGGTGGGGTAAGAACTAGCACATGATTCCTTCAAGATACGTCAAGCCACCACTACATCTTTTAAAAACTGCAGCTAAAGCAGTGTCACCGGACAGAACTTGGAGGAGAACACTTACTGCCAAGTCTGTTACATTAGCTAATAGATGCCCACATTGGCCAACATTGTGCTAAGTGAGGAGAGATGGTAATTTCAGCTACCCAGAGAAAGAGAGAGAGGGAGAGAGAGAGAGAGAGAGAGAGAGAGAGAGAGTATAAGAGATTAAACACTTCATCAGGGTAATTTTTGGACCCGACCCAGGCTGGGCCTACAAAATATCAATATATATAATTTTTCATTGGAATACATTCATAGTACATCTGCCTTTTTTACAGACATTTCATGATCTCCATAAAAAAAGCTATGCCAATGGAATGTTCTGGAGCACTCATACATGAGCCTAAGGTCACCATTTCTAAGGCCAGGCATGAGTCTTCCATCATCATGCCCTGGTGTAGAGGAACTGTATTCCCCAGAGTGATGCAGCTCCATCCTATACCTTTGGGATGAACTGGAGTGAAGTTTGTGATCCAGAACTAATCACCTAACATCAGTACCTAATGACACGAATGCTTTTGTAACTGAATGTAATCAAATCCTCACAGCAACATGTCAATGAATGTTAAAAGTTGAATGAGCATTGTATTAACATACAATGTAAATATGGTATTATGAACTCAGGTTACACATGTAGCTGTTATGCTGAGATGAAGGCATGTGTCCCTTGGAGTAACTGGAGAACTCAGTGTGTATGTGTATGTGTGCTGGTACCTGAGGTAGTGCACGTCTGTGATCTCCTGCATACACAGCCAGCAGAACTGACACGCACACACTGTGCAGTTCATCCTGTTGCAGCTGCCATCGTTGGTCTTCATGATATAGGCACCACAACGTGGACATGCTTTGATCTCCTCCGCATCTGCAGCACATGCAGCAGCCACAATCACTCCGGGTTACAAGGGCAAGACGGCCTACAGCCTAGATTATGCACAACTGTCTATCAGTGTGCTTACTAGAGGTGGGGAGTATGAAGATATGTCATTGTTATGTGGTTCAGTGTGACGTTACAACATATTACTGTGTCATCTGTAACCATAAAAAAAGATTTGGACCAATTGATCATCTGCAAAATGATGATTGACACACGTCTCAGCTTTAAGAAGTTGAATAACTAAACAATTTCTCTAGTTTGATTAATGCAAACATGGTTTCCAGGATCAGTTTTTGCTTAGTTTGTGCATGTTTCATTAGTTCTCAATCATGTATGTCTTGGAAAGCCAGCTTATTTTTTAATTGAAAATGTTTTGAATATACTCAAAGCTGTGTGCTTCTTTCAGCCTGTAACTATATTTGTTAGATTTAGAGTTAGTACTAAGGATGCCGTACCTCCACCAGGCTCCTCACTGAAGACGTACAGTGTGGAGGCGTCATTGGCTCCCGAGGTGTGGCGGGCGCGCTGTCGCCTGGCCTGGTCACACGTCTGGTCAGGGTGCCAGAGCTGACGGCAGTGGTAGCAGAACTCAGTGTCACAGCCCTCTCGGCCACAACTCAACTTAGGACACTCCGCACAGCCGTAGGCGATCACTGCATAACTACACAAAACAATAGAGCTTTTACACATGAGCACACTGCAACAACCTCATCTGCATTTAGGGTAACTGAAACGAGTGCAATTCAAGACTACAAGAATATGGTCAGGGTACAAGATGCTAAGGGTACTGTTAAAGATGATTTGAAATCTGACTCTTTCAATAAATGTGTGGTGTTTTGATACATTAAATAGGCCAAAAATATTAATTAATTTAATTTTGCTGCACCAGTAATCTGGGAATCTTAACTACAGTGTTTTTTTTTTCAGAAGCTTGATTCAGCATCAATCTTCTTGAATATAGGAGATAAGCAGAAGACAGCGAGCGCAGGAGACACCTAATCCTGTATTGTTGACAGGAGAAAACAATCATCTCACTGGTCAGCCACAGCTTCCCAGCACTAAACTGCTTCTGTTGCTGTGAGGAAATCCAACACTGGCCTCTAGAGCTATGCATAATGCAACGATGAGGAACGCACTCTATCACACAGGCCCTGTGGTACAGCACGCAGCCAGTCTGTTCTTTTCTTCTGTGATATTATACCAATACAATAGTGTTCAAAAGTTTAACATCAAAAAGAAATAATATGAAACCGTTTAGGCCGCATAGATGTATGAAATGATTAATAGCCATGCATTAATTTTCAGATTTTAAATAAGTAGTAGGAAGCAAGAAAGCTGTTAAGAAAAATAATGAAATGTTACAGACGTCCAGGATGAGGAACGGAGCTGTACATGATTTAATAATGACTACAAAAGGTTTGTTGCATGTAAGATGTCAAAACAAATGTATTTTATTTAAAAATGATTTTATTTTCCAAAATACTTGGAATACCAAAAAGAAGAGATCTTCTTTTCATTGTTATTTATGGAGCAACTTGCCCCATGACTAAGAAGCCCTCCTTCAGCCTGCGCAATGCAAGGACACTTCGGCATCCGTAAAAAAGGAATACTTGCCATTGATTTCAACAGGAGCAATACGTTATCTGACAGCATGTATGAATGCAGGACAGTGTGCACAAATGACACCTTTATTCAATGTACCCTTACTCATGTGTCAGCCAATAGGAGCTGTGCAAGGGAGGGGCTTAACCAGTCATGCTAATTTTGAACAAAAGAGTGGACACCTAAATAACTGGTGTCAGTTTACATTCAGATCTGTAAAATCCCAACAGCGACAATTTTGACTATACCAATTCCTTTTTATTGCTTCATCTGACAAAAATGTTTTCATAAACCAGCTTCCTTGTTTGCATGAGCTTCCTGCTCACATCCATCTTCAGCTTGAAACACACCCACAACAAAACAGAAATTCCTATAATTTATTTTTTAACTTTATCATGAATGCAGTCTGAGCCCTTCAGGCCTTCTGAAAGTCTACACCTTGTTGATGTCAACAACATGCAGATCTATAGAGCAAGAGAACCTCGCTAATTTCCTCATCTACAGTGGATTACAAGCAAAATGCAGCTTAATCATAAAGTTTATAAACTGAACTAAAAGTTTATAGTTTAAAAAAGTTTATAAAGCCTTTTAACCCAAATTAATTATAAAGCTTATAAATTGATAAAGGTATTTTAACAGAAATACCTGTCCAGCCTGTTGGTCGGACAGTTGTAAACAATACCTGTGCACTCTAAATGGTCGGCACCTGTATCTTCAGGAATTTTGGGTAATAGGCCACTGCTGAGGCTGCATGTATGCCTCATCTCTGAATGCTGCAGTACGGGTGCACAGAGAACGCTAACACCCTTTTGATCAGCAAAATGAGAAATGCCGCATGCATGCAACGGCTTAGGTTCTGTTGAGCAACAGAGTGTTTTATGGGTTATCAGAGCTGACTAATCAGTATCGAAGGTGCTTTCTCTCTGCTGGTTTTGTGTTTATTAACACCCGCAGCTGCACAACACTGCACAAAAGACCACAATCTGAGCATGAAAAACAGTTTTCTTCTCATTATTATATCAAGTTTACCATATAACATTCTTTCAAATTGTGCCTTGTGTTTGCTCATATAGAAATCGCTGTTGTTGGAATAAAACTACAAAACTATAATTTTACAGGGTAAGAAAAAAATCATCCTGTACTTTTAGTTCAATTACTAAGTTAATAAAGTCGATCAGAAACGGAATCAGAATTTAATATAATTGGAGCCATTCCAAAAATAATGTACCTGAAAAGTGCAACTAATATTTTTAAATCATGTTCAAAACAGCAAAAACGGGTATACAAGGCTTTCTTCATACAGCAGGAAATACTATATCTATATATATATATATATATATATATATATATATATATATATATATATATATATATATATATATATATATATATATATATATATATATATATACACAGCGGAAGTGAAAATTGTTAATACAAGGCAAAATGCAGTCATATGATAAGCATTAATGGTAATTCATGTTTTTTGCTGTGTGTACTATGTGTGCTTATCATTCTGTCTCTCTGGCCAGACTGAACTGAACCCTGGTGTGTGAAATTCTTAACTAACAACATCTGAAGAGGCTTTGCCACGGTGATTTGTCAGTCATTAGCTGTGTTATGGCGTTAACCTGCAGTCTGGTGCTGGGCACCAGCGCGTGTCGGGGTCAGAGGCCAGGAAGCGGCGCAGCTGGAACTCCTCGAAACGTTCTAGCAGGGCGCCGTCGTCCAAGATGGCACGGACGTCTGGTGGGGCTAGCGCCTCAGGGCACTGCGGGCATGCGATGCCAATGCGGCTCTCGGAGATCTCAATGCGCAGGTACTGTCGCAGGCAGTCGGCACAGGCACGGTGCGGGCAGGAGGACAGGCGGGGGAAGTGACCGCGGGGCTGGCTCAGCAGGCACAAGGGACACTCCACCAAGTGCTCCAGCAGCTGCTCCTGGCTAGACGAAGACAGAGACAGGACCCCTGTGGAGCCGCTGCTGCCGCACTCTGCTGCTTGCTGCTCGCCCCCGGCCACTTCGCCCTTCACCAAACCTCCGTCACCACTCTCTCCTCCGCTATCTCTCTCACTGAGGTTGGGATCCTACACAGAGAATAAAGCATTAAAGGGGTAATTCTGTTCATACACATATAATACCAGAACAACACATGGCTAGTATTTTTGTTACTGTGTCCTTAAAGGGCCTATATCATAAAGATTATAAAGATTATGTTATATTATAAAATACTTAATTTACAAAATAGACAGCCAGGATTGTTTTTGTATGGGCCACAATACAAGGCAGCCTATCAGAATAGACATCATTTGCATATCAGTGTTATATATATAAGGATACATCAATACAAGGGCGTAGATTTGCTTTTGACATTGGTGGGAACCTATAAATCTATTCTGAATGAAGTAGCTGTTAGTGCAAATGAGTGTTATGTACCTTTAACTAGTGATGGGCCGATCAAGTGTTTTTCAGTTCCGATCCGATACCGATATATAACTGCTAATACTGATACTGATACCGATAAAATACCGATATAAGGACTCTTTAGTTTATTATTAATATTCCACCCCTTGGGACATCCAGCTTACAAATACTACATGTAGCCTTTTTGCTGTTCGGCGTTTCCAAAGAGAAAAATCTCCACACAACGGACATTTTTCAGCCAGCTGCAGACTGAAGCTGCTGGGGGTTCAAGGGGGTTAAACTGTGGAACTGGAATCCGGATTACTGGTGCATTTCGTGTAAACATTATGGCGCGTTTATTGTCCAGCTCAAGCAGCGGACTGAAAAATGGATTGGTAAGTGGATCGGCCGCATTCGCCCGATATCCGATACGTTAAATTACGTCAATATCGGCCCCGATACTGATATTGTATCGGATCGGTCCCATCCTTACCTTTAACAATTAAATTGTTCATGTCTAGCTAATTTAAATAATGTGCATTAGCTAGCTATGCTAACTGAATTAGTTACACTGGCTCGAGGAGCGTTACAGTGAAGAAGAGTAGGCTTTGTATTAAAGTATGTTTCATAGTTTTGACCACTGCTCACTCCTCATCTGTCTCAACAGCAGTCTCGAGAATCACATCTGAGGCTATCAAGTCTAACAAAGCTCAGGCATCCGAGGAGCTCCTGTTTCAAGTTGTTAAAGAAGAATATAGACCCTTTAAGACATAAGATATATGTAACAGACCTGTTCATGATTGTAACCAGCTGTTCGGATTGGCTGCTCTGTGTTGCGCCTTGTTTAAGAGCAGATTGGTCTGAAATGTACAGAATCATTTCTTATGTTCAAGCTCATAACATTTCAGGATTTCAGCTTTCGGGTGTTCAGAAAGGCTGTAAAGACACATCGGTTCAGCCAGGTTTAACAGAATGTTTAATGGCTGCAATATCTATAGAACAGACAGTCTGCAGTAACAACATACACATGCTCTATGCTAAACAGGCAATAAGATCGAGTCTGTAACATCACAGACACAATAAATTCAATTAATATTCTTTTTTAACGTATTTTAGTTATCTGGTGTCGACTAGCGGGGTCGTGAGTCATGATTTCTCATTCTCATTCTCTTAAGTAGTTTCTCTTTGCCAGGGTTGCCCTCAGCTTGCTGATTCATGGTTTGGACCTGCATCTCTGTAAAGCTGCTTTGTGGCCACAGAAGCAGAGAAAAGCTCATACACATTTAAACTGAACTGAACTAAAAGGTTTGTCAAGGTATGGCACCTTTATTTACAACCAGAAAGAGCATTTTGAGTAATGCAGAAGCAACTGTATGTGAATACCTGTTACTTTCTTGTCATTATAACAATGTAACCACAGCCACAGGTCAACTTTACCACTAAAGTCTCTGCATGTGTGCATGTGCATTCATGTGCATGGGGTAAAATGTAGGGCTAAATCACTCTGTTTCCTGGCAACAGCAAGGAGGCACTCAAAATAATACTAATTAAATAAAATATCAGAGTGAGGGGAGGGAGGGCAGAATAGGGTGGCCTACCTAGCAACAGTGATAAATATGGTATGTTAAGACAGACCTTCGCAGCCTGTTGATCACATTCTCCATTCTTCTCTATTATACACTACAAAAAAACAATTCCTACGCTGAAATCGTAGGAGCTTACATGAGTAAACTCGATGTTACACAAGTATCGTGTATTAACAACGCCTCCTAACTATTTCGGAAGACCACACTCTCATTTAACTAAGATGCATATGCTAAAAAGCAGGTTGGATTTGACTGGAAGTTAATATTCTGCCAAGATTTAAGTCCTGCTGGATTGCCTACAAATGTATTTGCATGAGTTTTGGAGACAAATAAAATATCCAGGTAGAACCATGCAGGGTTTTTCTTGTCTGTGTCTTGTAGGAGAGCCTTTCAGGTGTCACAGTGAAGCCTTTCACAGAAGTTGTACCAGTGGCTAAAACGTAATTCAAACCCTTATAAGAGGAAATGGTTATTTATTGTAACTAAGAAATCACTTGCGATACAATAAAAATGAGTAATAAACAATAATATCAGATTAATAGGTATTTTTTTTAGATCAATATTTCAAACCAATATTTTATATATTTTGTACTCCAAATAAGCAGAATGTTTAAGTGATGTTGGGCTATTGTGCTAAAATATCTACATTTTTCTTTATTGTACTGCATTTGCAACCCTATTTAAATAATTTAAATAATTTAAATATTACATTTCTCTATAATGCTAATCCAGGTACATTTAGTCTGGGTTTCTAATTATTATTAACTATCATATGTATTTGCAAGGCCAAAAGTATATAGAGACCTGAGTCTTACACCCTTATGAGCTTATAATGAACAAATCTGTATGTATTACTGTCTGTACTGGCATCAACAAAAACATGATATGGCCAAAAGTATGTGGACACCTTCCCATCACACCGCCACACTTTTGTTTTTACAAACAATTAGAACTGATGTGGAGTTTTCCCACCCATTGCACTTACAACCATCTCTACCATTCCGGGAATTTGTGCCCATATAGTCAAAAGAGCGTTTGTGAGGTCAGGCACTGAAGTTAGACAATAATTGGAGAACGCTCCAATTTATACCAAAGGTGCTCAGTGGGATTGAGGTCAGAGCTCGGTGCAGGCTGCTGAGGTTCATTCACACCAAACTCCTCAAATCATTTCTAAATTAACCTTTCTTGTGCTTTGTGTACGAGAGCATACTCATGAGGGAAAAGGGAAGGACCTGTCCACAAAGTTTATACATTTATAATGGTCTAAAACTAATCTGCATGCATGTGCTAACACTACACTTTACTGGAACTATGGGCACTAAGGCTAAACTCAGAACAACTGTCTTAGACCATTATCCCTCCCTCACCAAACTTTAATGTTGGCACTGTGCATTCCAACAGATAGCATTCTGGCATCCATCAAAGCCCAGCAGACAGTTACATGTGGTTTGTCACATATTTTGCCTGTTCTATGAGTGCAGCGGGGGCATACTGTACAGAACTCCAGCTGAAGGGGCCCCACTCTACCATGTAGGCCTACCATTCTGTGGTTTAGCTAGTCTTAGTCCTACATGCTTACACTTGACAATAATAGCATTTACAGTTGACCGGGGCAGAACTAACAAGGAGGAAATGTCACAGAATCACAAGGTGGCACTCAATAATAGTGCCACTTTAAAGTCACTGAGCTCTTCTCCTACGACTGGTTCTACTGCCAATGTTTGTCTGTGTGCTTGATCTGATTTTCTACATTCTGTTAACAATGGTGTTGTGGAAACAACTGATTAAATAGGTGGGAGGTTCACATATTTTTGACTATTGAGTGTAGTGTACTGGATATGGGCATCAGCCCATAATTTCCATATTGGTGCATCCCTATCAGAAAACTTATTATAACTTATTATAATCTGCCCCCAGAGTAGTTGGGTCATATACATATCCACAGCGAGCACAATCAGCATAGTGCTCGCTGACATTAGCACGTATAGCAGTATATCACAATGATTTTGTGATTTTTATTATTGTATAGAAGCGTGATTTCTTTTTAACGCACTGTTTCTGAGCACATTCAGAACAGAATTCATATCATTAAAAATATATAATTTTGTTTATTTGTAAGATCATCTGTATATGGTTGTATATGGTAGTTTATGATAGAAAGAAAAGATAAATTAAACTTATATATATATATATATATATATATATACTGTATATAGTGTTGAATTGTATCTGTTTCTTACTTGTTCCGCATGCTCCTGCTCATTGGGTGTTAGCGTGATGGCCACCTCATCTCGGCTTGGGGCAGTGGGTTTCTCATTCTTGGAGTCTGATTTGGGCTTGCGGCTGAAGAAGCTGAGGAAGCTAAAGGGCTGAGACTGCTGCTTGGGTCTCTTCATGGTAAGAAGTGGAACAGTCCAGCCAATCAGGTCCTTTCTGTGTGTGAGTGTGGTGCCCTTACGGCTTGCCAGTGGGATGCAGTAGCGTGGACCCTGGGAGAGAGCAAGAAAAACGTCCGCTAGATGGGTCCCCGCTGGAAGCCATCATCACCTGTCTAACAAAACTACAGTGATTTTTTTTCCTTCTGTTGTCGGTATTTAAAAAAAGAAACAGTCACTTTCAGCCAACCTAAAAAAAAGAAAAAAAAAACATAATGTGAAAACAGTATCTATGGAGGACCAGCAACCAGCAGTTAGCAAGATACCACCACTTAACTAATTGTGGCTCAGACATTTGTTTATGAATTGATAAAACGTTAGTTTACTGATACTAATGCTAAACAAGCATGCACATTCTTTAGTTTTTCTAGGGCCGCATTCAATCCTTTGTTGATTCCAAGCCAAAACCAATGCTATAGTTGAAATTCAGCCAAAGCCAAGTTTAAAGGGAGCTTAGATTAAGATCTGTACCTACACAACAAGTCCTATAACAATATACACTCACTTGAAACACCAAAGTTAACCCTTAGAATTATATTATTTACTATTTAATACAATTATAGCATTACAATTATGAATTAGTTATGGAATTAAAACATGATATTTACTGTTTGACTGTTTCTGTTTATTTCAATGTCAGGAACTCACACAAACATTGCTAAAATGTAATAGACTTTGTTCTGGCAAATCAAAACTTGACATTACAATAACAACAACTCTCCCTAAACATTTTGTTATGGTCAAACTGACAAAATAAAACACAAACAGACACTGTTTTGGTTTTGAGTTGCTTAAGTATAAGGCAGTACACATAGCTAAAAGTAAGATAATACAAATATATACAGGTACACACACATTATATATGGGCGTGGACCAGTGGCCAACGGCTGCATCTGTTTAAGCACAAGTACGTATACTAACAAGACGAGGATACAGGTGTGAATGGGGTACAATGTGTCTTGGAAGTCGCTCAGACCACCTTTCACAGGTGGTCAGGGATGCATATGATTACATAACATTGACAGTTTGAAAGCTAAAGCATCTTGATGCATCTTTGACAGCCTTCATCAACTGTGTCATCACAACAAAGACGAAAGCAGCTGCATAGCTTCATTTTCCGCCTCCTCTACCGTTTGTTTACAAGTGGTTCATGCGGTCTAAACTTTTGTAACAGCCTCTTCATTTACACAAACACGGACTCGTGGTTCCTTTTGTCTGACAACAAATGCAGCGAGAGACTGACGTAGTAAATGTGGGTGCTCCCCCTCCTTCACGAAATCCAGTCCCTAGAGCCACATGGAAACGCTAGGTGTGAACAATGAATCTTGCTGTCCTCTTATGATCAGAATACTGGAGAGGGATGTTAATACTGAACAGTGTGAACAGGGCCCAAGTTCTTCATGTTTCTCCTACTAGGCAAAGGCCTTTGGGTCAAGAGCAAATACACAAGCTGCATTATGTTACATATACAGCCTGTTTGGTTGAATTCTTTGTCTTTGCCAGCAGTGGCAGAGCAATGGTCTCTGTAATTACATGCTGGAGGGCTCGACTGAAAAATCATATCCTCATAAGGACAAAGTCAGATAACAAGCCCTTGAAAGTCACCGGCTAATAATAGGCTAATTTGTCTGAACAGACCATCATTTTTTGCCCTACAAAAACCTGCACTTTCATTTAAGATTCAAGATTCAAGAGTTTTATTGTCATATGCACAGCAGAACAGACAGTTACAATAAAATTCTTATTTTGCTGTTCCTCCATTCACCAATAGATAAGATAACAAAAAAGAAATAAAAGTATTTCATTTATGTTTTCATTTAACCTTTCAAATGTAATGTTTATTGAATGTATTAAAAACTAATCTATATCACTTAATGACAGCTCACATAATAACTTGTAGAGGGACAGTGACAAGCATGTTAGAGACCAAAGAAAACCTTTAGCTCTTGACAGTAAGCAGCCTTTAGAAAATCTTGTGTGACTAGAGTGCAGAAGACACAAAGAACAATCTAAAATCCAGCATTTCTGAAGTTGGACACTGAAGAGTGCAAGAGGAACAGTGGGAACGGAGGAGTCTGCACCACATTTTATGTGGGCAGTGGCCCGGGAGGACACTGTCAGCAAAGAACACCAGGAGTCATCCATGTTGAAAGCGCAGCAGCTTAGTGGACTAGCTACAGCCATGTTTACTCAAGCTGACTGGAACAGCACGTTACAGAGAACAATGCACCGGCAAAACCCTTTCCAGCATCTGCATTCAGACACGCTCACGAGAAAGTGAATCGTGTTCTTGTTAGAATGTGTACAATTCCATTCCTATTAATACACCGTGTATATTTGGGAAATGCAAATAATCTTAGAGGCTACACTGACCAGAGCAAATTCTTTTTCCATAATGGAAACATTACTGAGAGACTCTCGTTTTCCTTTTCTTTGTTAACATCCTCCTCTGAAGGAAAGACTCCCAGTGAAGGCCAGAGCAAGAAATGGAGACAGAAGCTGCAAGCAGACATTGCATCATTTAGCTGCCTAATGGTAAGCCTGAGAGGCTGAGAGGCACCCTGGGGATTCATGGAAATCCTTGTGGGAGATAAAGTTTAAGTGCATCTTCAATATTTTACATGCTTTTCTTCCTGACCATATTGCTCATTTCCAATTTCCTCTGGAGACTGTATGAGAGCTATGCATTCAAGTCAACAGCAAAAAAACCTGCTAAATCAAACGGATGACGTATTAACTCTTTTGAAGAAGTTCATGTAAAAGAGACCACATGCATCATATAGCTGATGAAAATCCCCCCACGCTGTGCTTTGACCCGAGTCTGAACTTTTATAAACTTCAGTCTAACAATACACTTCTGTCTTCCTTCTGTACTTATATTTATTCGGCACACAAGCTGTAGCAACTAAACTAAACATTACACAAGTGTATTAATCGAGCTGAAAAGATTCCTCATTTATAAACATTACATACTCTCGCTTCTAAAATATGTATGCTGAGTAATGATTTTGAACTGTATAAAAAAAACACTACAACGATTCTTACAGGCTGATTACTTTAATATGGTGGTGATAGGAACGGGAGTCCAGATGACTATAAAAACAATTATAGCTATTATATTTACTCTCCAAAACCACCAGTGAACCACCTGTACTTGTGTCTCTGGTGTTTTTTTCATGTAATGGTGATGATGGTATAATATAGGGCTGTGTATGGGTAAGAACCTGGTGATATAATACATATCAGTCAGCGGTCACGATTCAATATATCGTGATATACTGCGATATTGCAAGCAATGTAATATATTGTGATGTTTCAAATCCTATTATTATTGAAACACAACACTGTATGAACAGGTTTGCCAATGCTTACAATAGCATTGCATCCTTGTGCTGCTGGTTAATGTTGGAGTGGAGCTGAAAATGGATTACAACACTGCCATCTAGTGGTCAGAGGTTTAAACACAACACATAATGACTCACTGTCTGCCAGGAATCTGTGTACCGATACTGTGTTTTTGAGAATCAATACAGTATCACCAAACATAATATCCCAATATTCAATATTTTCTTATAACCCTAGTAAAATAGTCAAAAATCTGTTTTCTTTGGGGACTATTTTGCCTGCACGTCTCCACCATGAATGGAATCAAAATCAATTGTGAGCCAAAACTTAAAAAAGCATATCAGACATCAGGCAGTACATTCATAACCATTTTATGTCAGACAGAGAGAAAGCAGAGAGCTGTCAGAGGCATTCAACTCTTCAGACGTCTGGTTCCCATCACCACCACTGTGAGCAATCCTGACACTGCAAGTTTCTCTAGAACCGAGTACTTCACATCAAGCCACTCTGAATATAAGTGTTCCTCTTTAACACTGAATGTTGGTTCATACACAGTAAAAAAATGAAATGAAATCTGATCTGAACTGTTCTTTATTAATGTATCCAATCAAACATCACATATGTAAAAATATGTTCACAATACTAAGCTGAATTAGCATGTTTGCTTTATTATGATTGACAGTTCAGACTTTTTCAGAGCTGTGAGTATATGCAGAAGCATGTATATGTTCCTAATGGCCATGTGAGCTTAATAAGAACGCTCAGATTGGAATTCCTCTTTTTCCCTGTGCATTCAGGGTGAATGTGGCTGAACCACTGGTTCGACATTGACTTGACTTCACTCTGTAGGTTTTTTCATACTAAAGAGTTTGAGTCACTTTCATACACAAATGTGAACTATCAAGTTAGAAAGACCAGATCAGCGCACAGAATAGGAAGCAATGAGGCTTGTAATGCAAACGTAGCCTAAGGACGCACAATGATAGGAATGATAGTAATAGGAATAATACAGGTATTGTAGGGGCAGGTATTATGACAAAAATGAATCAAATCACAATATTTTTCACAATGCACAACCTACATCTGGCATAGACTTAATGCATGAGCATTGTCACATTTAAAAACTGCCTTCAAAAACAGAATTTTATTAAAGGTTTCACAAACTGCACAGAACTCAATTAAATACAATTAAAAGAGAAAAAGTATCTCCTTGTAAAAAAACATAAAAACTGACGAGTATAAGCAAAAAAGTAAATTATCACAAGAACTAAATTTAATATAGCATATAGTTAAAAAAAAATCTCTACACCTACAAAAGTTTAGATTGAGGTGTCTCAATACTACTTTTCATGTAAAATGCTGATATGGATTCTGCAACTTTGAGTATCCACTGATGCCATTGAGATACCATGTGCTCCCCTCTCTTAAACAGCCGAGCTGTTAATAATACAGTGGTCTGGATGCACTTTGATTACCAAGCCATCTAAACAACATCACGCACAAACTGTGAAACAAATATTCTACTACTCTAAAGAAAAAAGTACACAACATGAGTTACACAACACCGCTGTTTCTTTTTATTTAAACTCTTTCACTTACAGACTTTCAGCAGTCATTTTGACTGGTCCATACAAACATTTAAAATGAAAACGCTTTGTGTCTGATCCAGTGATTTGGGCCAGTATCAGATGAATTCTAATTCTATTGTATTTTAACTGATTTTTCAAAGTAATATTTGATGATGTATTGATTGAACTATATTTTGCTGCATTTGTAATCCCACAGACATATATGTTATATTTTTTTGTAATCCACGCAGACATAGTCCTGATTTTTAGTTTTCAAAAAAAGTTTATGTCCCGGTATCAGCAGACATATACACATATACCAGATATCAGCAAAGTCCCACAATTCCCATATAAGTGCATCCCCTAAGAAAACGAATGTTGACCACAGAATCTAAAATCAGGTAAAGCCTGCACAGATTTATCATCATTTCACATTCCATATCATCACTGTTCAGAGAAAAACATTTTTGTTGATTTTAAGGTTTTCATTTCTTAGAAAATTTCTTAGAAACGCTCCAATATAGAAAAAAAATCTGGTTCCATTAACTTACATAAAAAGTAAAGTAGGTTTTTGTCCTCTCCTGTAAAGTTACTATTTTAAAGATTTTTTTTGGCCAGCGATGATATGCTGGTGAGTGTGCAAAAGTATTTAAACGCTGCATTTAACTGGAAGGAAATGTTCTGCCAAGAATGAACTCCCATTCGGATCGCCTACAAATACATTAATATAAGTGATGGAGGAAAAGAACATAACCAGGAAGAACCGTTTGGGGGTTTTGCAGCTGTTCTGCTTAAGAAAGCCTGTTCATGGAGACGCCCTCACAGAAGCTTTATCAGGGTTCTATAAACGCAAATCATACTGGACACTATTAGCCCATATATATTCATTAGAATTATTACATGGCCTAAATGCAATAAACAGGAGGACAGAGACATTATACTCTGCGGATCTCTTACATCTAATCTTGTTTCTTTTGGTGTACCATAAACGTAATTTGAACTTTAGGACGCTGATTATGTCTTTGTGTGCCAGCTCAGCTAACCGCAGCTTTTAACATTATCACTGCTTTTTTTTTTTTGCTTTTGTGTTTAAGTCATACATCAGGACAGAAAGAGCCTCGAGAAATAATTCAGGCTTAAAATGTTTTTTAGGAAGAGATTTTATCCAGAACCCTGACTGTATCAAGAACGGGCTGGGGTTCAGTGAATAACAGACACCAGCCCTTTGGGAGTTTGCCTCTTAGCAACAGGTATCCACTATAGCTCAAAGCTACTGTTACAGAGATGGATTTGGGAATAAAAGATGTCTTTCACACCTGCTTTTCTAGTACATTCTCTGCACTCTTCAAAAAACGTTCTAAAAAAAAACTTGGAGTGCATAACCAAGTTTTAAAACAATATCTTTTTGTGCGGTATAGAACCAATTTATAAATTTTTATATAATTTATTAAATTATATATAAACAACTATACCGAACAAGCTTTCTACTATAGGGATTATATGGGAAAATAATAATAAAACTAATTGATGCATAATAGTAACTGGCCATAATAACATTTTGTAGACGTGTGTAGCATATTTACAACTGTACGCTAAATAAGCGTTCACATGGTTCATTGGGTCGAAGGCAGTACTGTGCAAAAGTCAGAGACCAGCCTTTCTTTATATAATCCAATGCAAATTGTTCTTTTTAGGAGATATGAGACAGACAATAATCCACTTGCATCATGAATTATTCAAATCTGTAGTATATAAACTATTAAAAGATAGAGAAAACAGAATTTCTACCAAGACCTAGTAGACCACCACACTGTCAGCATCAGATAAACACCACCTAAAGCTTTCACCTCTAAGACACTCCACTCCACTCCTGCTTCAGATCTTAAAATGATACACAGGCATCATCCTTCAACTGTAAGAAGGCAACCTTATGCTACTGGGTCTAAAAGAATGTGAAGCAGCTACTGAGGAAGACTGAAACACAGATATTGGATGTCTGAGATGTAGAGATTACGATTACTTGTAGATGGCACAAGATGCAGAGCTGTGGATAAATATCCCTCCAGATTTATGTAGACTATGTAGAAAAGTAAAAAGATACATGTTTAGTAACAAATCTCGTTTTTAAGAGAGTATGTAAAAAGAACTGCAGAGCTGAAACTCTGTTTTTATGTATTTATTCAAGGTTTTTAAATGTGTTTATTCAAGGACACTAAACATTTTTCCAACGTTCACAGCTGGAGTGTACACAGTAGTTAAGAGAACGAAGAGGTCATTTTCAGACGTTTATAGTGTAACTGGGAGATATTACAGCTATCAAAGGTTTTTGTCTCAGGACAAATACCAACACCAGTTCACTCAGCCAGCATTACATAATGAGCTCAAGGCCTGAGGCCCCTCTGTCTTACCTCTAACTTGCCTAACTGCTCTCTCTCTCTCTCTCTCTCAGTAAAATGCTGATTAAAAAAAAAGAAATATTTTTCCCAGGCTGTGTAATGCGGTCCACAAGCAGCTCTCTGAAAATGAACTGCGCTTTGTGCACAAAAGCAAATATTGTTATGAGCCCAAAGGGCTCATAATAAACAAGGAGCAATTCCAAAAGCCCAGATTAACAAACAGGCCATAGAAGAGAGAGAAAAAATGTGAAATGTAAAAAAGCGACTGTCCCTTTCACTCCGTCCTTCTCACAGTGTTTCTGTGGCATGACAGGCTCAAGAGAAAACACTGAACTGAAAAGTGTGCATGTTGCCAGACCTGTGAGTAACTGTGAGCTGTCCAAGAAAGAACATTCATCTGTATTTTTGCTATTTTCTATGTTTCTACATTATCCAAACACAACAGATGTCTTTCACATTGTGTAAAAATTTTTAATAAATGGACGAACAGAAATGCTCCAAACTGCTTTAAATTATTTCAATGTTGACTTAAATATATATTAAACATATATTACATATTAAAGTAAATTAGTTGTTTGCCTTTTTTGTGTAAAGTTACTATTCTGAAGATTTTTTTTCTTACACAATAATGAAACGCAACAGACTGGAAGCAGTCACGGTGAATTTCAGAACCCTGAGTCTACTGCACACTTTGCTCTTTCAAAAGAAACGCAACAACCTGCACGTGTAAAGCTGGCAGCCAGAATTTGAAAGGCTGCTGCATGAACTCATTACAGCAGACTCACAACAGGCTACATCAGAGGATGAGGAGCCTGATGGTACCCCAGCAAACAAGTCATCCAGACAGCATCAGATCAGGACAGAAGCCTTCGGTAGACACACCTCCCCTTTCAGAGGCGCATCAGTAAATCACTGGAGTTCTGTCCTTTATTCCGGCTCAGGCTGCTCGAATCAGCACAGACTGACCATCATCCCTCCGCCACGAATCGCAGAGCCCCACTTCCACGCCGACCGGAGGAAACCAGCGGATGGCTATGGAAGCTAGATAATGTAATTCATTGCACTCGAATGCCAAGATTCAGCTGAAAAGAGCGCAGAACCTCGTTTTTAATAATTAATCAGAGGGTCTGCCCGGGCATCACAGCACTGCAGGGAGTGGCAAGGTTATTAGGCTACATCCTGCAGCTCAGTCGCGACCAGTTCGAGCGTTTCCTCTGCTTATTGACAGGCTGCTGGTCGCACCGACATGATTTTAAACAGGACGTAGTGTCTAAAAGACGAGGCGAAAATAAAGCAGAAATGCGTCTCTTACCTCTCCGCTCACGGCGTTATCTTATTGCTGCTCAGCACCGTCAGTTAGCTCCTCCCACTGAAAGCCCAGCACGTACAGGCTCGCGCCCGCGCGGACCCGCCCACTGCTGTAAAACACATTTGGCCGGAGAGATGAGGAGAGCGCGCGCTGCCGTGGGCCGAAAAAACGCTGCATGTGACGTTGACGCGGAGGATCCCCGTTAACCTCAGAGATTCCCCTTCCCTCTGCTGTTCAGCCCACTACACAGCCGGCCCAGGGGTGACCTACTCCAGAGGACTGCACCACCGCAGAGCTGATCAGCACCACTGACTGGATGGATATTATTATTAGCATTATAGTAATAAAATAGTGTTATACATCACTGCATTCATTATCATGAGTAATATTCATGAATGATATTTATATCAATATGAATAATAAAAAACGCAACTTTTATGAAAATATAATAACAACAACAATAATAATAATAATAATAATAATTATAAATTATTTGTATACTATATAAAACTGTTAAATAAAAAATTCCACCAGTTTTTCAACATTTCTGAAAAATTTAGTCCTGGAAATGTAGAGAACTTTACAGACACACGGGGTCAAAATATAACACAAATGCAGATAAAATAAAATATATACACAGCCTGTAATTATATCGGATATAAACACATCTACTGACCAAAACCACCAGTGTACGTACACGTGTTTTCTAAATGTTTATATGTAACACTGATGATGGTAAAATAGTCATAAATCTGAAAAAAGAAGGGAACTATTTTGGGGCACCACCATGAACGTATTAAAATCAATGAACTAAAAAAGATTTTATCATTAACCTATTTTAAACGATGTGGCAGACTCCAGACAGCATATATCTGACAATTTTATGTAAAAACCTTTAGTGGCGTTAAACTCACCTGGCACCAGACACCTGGTTCTCATCACCACCACTGTGAACAATTCTGAATCTGTATGCTTCTCTAGAATAAGGCATTTCACATCAAACCACTCTGATCGACTTTGTTGACATGCTATCTACTCAAGTTTCCCTCTTCACTCCTCACCTTTTGTATTTATTTATTAAATAAACTTATCCACTTTATGAGCTCTCTACAGCAACAAAAGCTATGCTAATTTGTTTCGCTGCTATTTTTGTCACGTTTTCTTTACTTCCCAACATGTTCTCTTGCTGAGAGTCGCTACAGTGACTCACTGTCGCCTCTTCAGGTGCAAAGTGGTATTACAAGACAGGACGGACCAGGACTAGCTGGCCAGCATGCCAACTTCAGCGGATATGTCTACAATAACATCCAGTTAGAACTGTTTTTCACATTCTGTTGTTAACTGTAGTTAATTTTGGAAATCTTACATATTTATTGTGTCATCCTACATGTTTTCCTATTTAGTATCATACCCATTCATTATTATCATTAACAATGTCTTACTGTTTACATCCTCATGTTTTATTTTCATTCTCGTCTTTTAAGTATTCTCGTCATTTGGTGGCCTAAATTCATATTTTCCCATCTCAGGTGTTTGATGTTCTGTAAAAACAGCTTGCATTGCAAAATATCGACAAATGTAAAAAAAAATTGATAAAGACTACAACTCCCAACGTCACGGACTACACTTACGTAGCTACGTAGGTTCGGGAAACGGATACACGTAAGATAGCGGAAGAAAATGTATACAATGGCAATCTGGAAATCAATTAAGTTGTGAAAAAAAGAGCATTAATTGCCTTTCTTCATGCCCGAGACGATACGGAATGGCGGACAGCTAACACTGGCTCACTCTAAAACGACTCTCCTTTATTCACATGAGAAGTGTTCTGTGGTGGCCAGGACAGAAACAGGAGGTATAATATTATTGATGAAATCCTGTTAGCCTGATGATGTAGGTGGCTACCTTGCTTGGCTGCTTTTTGAGTTTGCTGCGTTGCGACAGGACATCTCTGTGTTAAAAACAGCTGTTTCTAATAAGCAGAGTACGGTTTAAACCGTACAGAGAGCGAGCGATGTTGTTAAGCTCGCACTGTAGCTGGTTTTGACTTGTGAGATGTGACATTTTTAGCCTGACGGCTAGCAGTATGACAGCGAGTGATGCGATGATGGACGTTGTTTTCTGTGCTTGTGGAAACGCGCGGTGACTACAGTGCCTGACTCACGACCACTGCAGATAAACTAAAACCTTCTATCAATTTTATTTAGAAGAATGAGCTGATAGTTGGAGGGCTTGTGGTGGAAGAGGCTACAAATCAAGAAAGGCTAACTGGAAGATGCCAAGAAGAAAACAGCAGAATCCACAACCTGTAAAGTGTAAGTAACTGAATGCTGGTTTAAAGCTATAGATCATAATAGCTGGGTTTGTTAGTGAATTGCATTGATGTCAGTGGCCTTGACCTGTCACAGCAAGGCTATACATGATTAGTATAGTTTATTCAGTGCAGTTAAGTGTAATAATAATAATAATAATAATAATATTATTATTTCTGCGTTACCTGGTCATAGTCCTGTCATTTAAGCATCATATTCTGCTACATATAGCCTTTATACATGCACTGGTGCAATAGTACATGTCAGAGAAATGATTTAAAGTGATTTACATATATTTTTAAAATAATGAGTGCTATAATATGTACAGATCATATAGCATAAAATATTATAAACCTTGTATTTGCATATCAGTGGAAATAGTAGGCTACCTCATTATGAACACCTGATCTAAATCAGGTGCATCTGGAGGATTGCATAGTTTTCTTTACACCTTTTAAACTTCTGATGCTATGTCCAGTAGATGGCAGCAAAGTGTCAGCACCGGAAAACCAAACCAGTGTAATGACATTGAGAGGCTTATTTTTTATAATCATTCAAGGAATGCACTGAGGCTCAAACAGTGCTGCTTCTTATTAGAGCAGAGTTTCTGATTATCAGCTTTAAGTTCAGCTAGCCTGAATGAAAGTGTTTCTGGTTATAACCGCATCAACCGTCTCCTGCCATACGTAATTTGTTTGTAATTATTTGCATTGTTATGCCTGTAATGTCATGTAATATAATGCAATGTTTATAAACATGCATACCAGCCTGTAAATCCTTCTGTTTTGCTTTTCAGCGGATTCTAAAGATGGCATAGGCATTAACGCTCCAGCTAGCCTTACATTCGAGGGCGACTTTCTTCTGGGCCAAGATCTCGACTTCTCAGATCCTGATAATGACAGCAAGATCATAGGCCTGGAGAAGTTTTCAGGTGAGTGTTGAGCACCGTTCCAGTGTAGCTATCTTTTTATTTCTTATAACTAACTGTTGCTAAAACAACAAGAAACACTGAAATGGCAAAGACTTCCAGTACAATTGCTTTGATAATATAATTATAATTACCAACACAACAAATTGCCCTGGGATATGTATGCCACGCAGGATTTTATTTCATGCTCTCAGAATAATATTGTGGTGTAATCATTTCTACACCACATGTAAAATTCCTCTGCACAAAGAAGCACTCTAATATGCATTTAAAATCCCCCTTATTAATTTATTATTATTATTATTATTATTATTATTATTATTATTATTATTATTATTATTATGAATCTTCCTATATGCTACTAAATATATACTTTTTTGTTTATGTTTTTGAATATGAAGTCAAATAACATAATGTGGATATATGTACTGAATCTAAAATAACCAAAACAAAAGTATAAAGTTGTCACTTCTCATTGTTGGTCAGGACACCTACAGTGTCTATAGACAGATTGTGTCTATAGCTTGTTGATGTGGAAATAAGAATGAATGTCTGATATGGAGTACAGCAACAAAAAGGGAAAAACAATGTACATTATGTACAATAATGAGTATTTGGTAATGTACAGTACTATAAGTAAAAAAAAAGTATGGAAAAATGGGATATGGCTGTTATACCAGAACAATTGTACATCATTGTATACAGTTTGTTGATGGATGGCTATTGCATTTACAAAACAATGTGATGATGTTTCTCTTAATGTTACAACAATATATATTACACAAATACTGTGACTGTGGTGCTTCAGGGTTATGCAAGGATAAAATGTATGGGTTTTTGTGACTGCTCATTGATTCGTATGTTTTGTGGTCAGAAAAGTCTTGATTGTGTTTTGATTGTATCATGTGGACCCTTTTTTAATTTGATTAGACAAATAAATGATTTGCGTACTTTCATAGATATGACATGGCAACCATTGCTTACATCCCATCCTAAATAAGCCCCTGATCGATGGGCTACAAACCAGCACCTTAAAATAAGTTAAAATTCAGATTTTTTTTCCACTTCAGTTGCTTATTATTATTATTATTATTATTATTATTATTATTATTATGTGTATGTTTTTGTGGTAAAGTATTAATAAGATCAGTTTAGTTACATGCTGACAATATTTCATATGTAATAGTTCATGTGTTATGGTTCTCTTATAGATCCATGTTCTGCAGTATATGTTTGTGTCACCACATAATCAGTCCAAGACTGTCCAAGACAAAGTGTAAATAAAGAAGTCTGTGGAAAAATGGCTTTCATTGCTTAGACTGATAAATTGTCATTTCCACAGTTGTTTTTGTTTGTTATAATTGTCAGTGAATGATTCTTAATGAGCTGCGGTGAGGATAATGTAAGGACGCGGCATAAATAAAAAAGCTCTACAGACATAATTTCCTACTCAGAAAAAGAGTACTACTCATTTTGAATGTATTACGTATTTGTCAAGTTTTTTTTATTTACCTATTCTTGCCACATTTTCAGAGGAGGCAGGTCTTACAGAGGGTGTTTATCTTTATTGTCCTCTGGACAGCTGTATTTGAGTGACAGGACTTGGGACGCATAGCCATGCCCATGAGTCGTAATACTGTGTCATTGTGTTTAAAATGAAATCTTTGATTTGGACATTGAAGAACATAAACTTGATTGAATGGAAGTTGTTAAATGAAGCCATACCAGCTGTGTCCTCCAGTACTAGTCTAGCCATATTGGTATTGAAGCCAAAATGCTTAAATATCTAACATACAGTTCACTGTATTAATATAAAGACGGTGATTAGGAGCTGCAGCATTCTATAAACTGGAATGCTGGAAGAGAAGTCAAGGTTCAATTACTTACACGGAAGAATTCTGTAAGCAAAAATAATCAAATCTGATCTCATCTTTATTTCCTTTTGTAGTTCCTGAACATCACTGTCTGTCAGCTGTCTCACAGCAGCAGCAACTCGTAGCTAGCAGCAGTCAGTGGTATTTTCCAATGTTTACTGTGTTTATGCTAGTGCTACTTTCCTCCCTCGAAGTCCAAACCAAAAGAAGGATTCCAGAAGCAAATCTGCAACCCTAAAAAAATAAGCAAAAATTAAAAGTAAAGTTGATTTAACTCTCTTTTTTATTTGTGACATGTTTTGGACATATTGAATATTGCCTATTATTGCTTATTTTATCTTTAAATGTTTCTTCCATGTGATAGAAATAAATAGCATAGCCTCATATATTTTATTCTGCAGTCCATTAAGAACTGGAACACCACTGTTTTTAATGTTAACTTTTTCACTCAAAAAGGCTTTAAAGAGTTCTCTAATAATAAATGAATGATGAAAGAAGCAGTAACAAGGTTTAGTGAATGGCCTCATTTAAGAGTTTTTCAGTAGCCACTATGCTATGTGTTAAAAAGAAGGAAGGGCCAGTTTCATTGTCCAGGGCCTATTAATAGTATTTGACATGGTGGGGGGAAAAGAGACAGAGAGCATGTCCTAAGTTATTCTGGAGCTGCACACCAAAGGGAGACAGAGGTAAATGGTAATCAAGGTAGCAGCTATAAATAAGGCATTAATGTTGAGGGAAGTCTAGAAGCAAGTTAATGCACAGTGATGGAAAAAGCTACAGAACACTGAACATAGTATTGTGGCTAAATATGTTACCTACTGCTTTTAGGGGGATGGTGATTATTTTCTGCTAGAGTGGTGGAGTAACTGTAGTCAAAGCCCTGGAGATTAGTGTAAAGTGCCACAGCAATAGGCTTCTGGATCTTCTGTATGCTACACCAAAATTCTGGTGACATTCTGAGAAAAATATCATCAACTAATATGGGTGTAACAATACATAGGAATAAGAACAAACACTAATCTAATCATGTTGTTGCACAGGTTACTAACATCAATACACAGCAGGAGGCCTGCTAGAGTGAGTTGGTGGTTGGTGGTCATCGTTTGCAAGCTTTGGTGTTCAATGCAGTGACATTACTTGGCATAATAAACAGAATGTCCATTCTCTGTGATGCACTGTCACATCTTCACAGACTGTTTTGATGTTGATATCATGATGTTGTAATGAATTCTTTCTGTTAACCAATAATATAATATCACCCCCCACTATACACCTCCCAAATACTGTTTTTCACTCGAAACATTTCGCGATTTTCTATTCTCGACTTGGCAGCATGGATACTACACACACACAACCAGAAACAGGACAACCCAAGCTGCTAAATTAGTGCATGGGTGCTACTCAACAACTAGCAGTACCAGAATCCAAGCTGGCACATAGATTTTAGCAAGGGCGTACTCAGACTATCAACAGTATTGTGCCCAAGCAAGCGGGTAATCCCCTTCACAGTCCTTTGAGGACAGGACGAGTTCTGCAGCTCTGTTATTGTCAGTAGTCTGTAAGCACATGATCCATATTTGTCAACTTGAGCTACTATGAGAAGAGTAGGGTGTTTGGGTTTTCTGCCACATGATACATGACTCTAACCTTCTATTTGATATTAGAGATGTAAGAGGAGTGCTGGAGTGAGCTTATCATTTTAAAACTCTAATCTGTGCACTTGCATCACATAATGAGGTGTAATTAATAAAATGTCTATTCTCTACCAGATATTGTCACATCTCCACAATGTCCAGTCTCAGTTTTGCCTTGTAATTTCATAATGCCATGATGCATTATTAAACTCCTTTTAACCAATAATATCATGTTTAACGTCCCACTATACTCCCCACCTGCCGTTGAGCCAAAACGATGTGCCAGAAAACATGAAGACAAGACTTGAACATGTCATGCATTATAAAAATTTAAAAGAAAATGCTTTATGATTTTTTCATTCTCATCCAGTTTTAATCACGCAACCAGAAGCAGGACAACTAAAGCTGAGCGATTAATCATTGTTATATTGAAATTGTAATTAAGTACAGTTTTTAGATCATGAGAGCTGAAGTTTTAGTGTCTTACATTATTAAAAGGGGCCTATAATGGTAATTTTCATTGTTCATAATATTTTTTTTTTTTAATCTACTGGAATAGATTTACAAGCTTCAATTTTCTCATTTCACAGTATTTATCTCATACTGTATATCTGTATTCACCCTCCATCTGAAACACATAAAACTTAAACCCTGGCTCCTGATGAGCCCAATGTGCCTTGTTTGGTTAGCTCAGCCACTCTGTTATGATTTGGTCTACTGCCATCATGACATCATGCTACAAGTTTCACCCCTACACCAATGCGGCTGTTCTTTCAATGGCATCTCTTCTACTATCAGTTTGAAACGATCCAGCCCCAGTTTGGAGTCCAATTCTAAATGTCTTGTAGAACAAGTTAATGTACCTAAACCATCTTTGCAAGCTAGGCTGGAGCAGGACACTTTACTTTTTAGTTCTCTGTGCATTGTATGGGGGCGTGCCAAACTTGCTGTTAGGCGGGTGGTTAAGATTTCTGTTGGATTTTCTTCCTTTGGAGTTTCTTCCTCTGGCACAATAATTGCATTCAGCGTTTAAACCTGGATGTGCTAGTTGTCTTGGTAAAAAAGGCACAGAACTTTCTAATTTCTATTAATCAGGAAAAACAAGATGTTCTTCCCAAATCATTAAATCCTCAACTCAAGCTAGGTAAATTAGAGCAATGAATGAGAACCAAAGCTAGCAATGCCTTACTCAGACAACCAACAATACTGTACCAACAAGGCCTTCACAGTTCAACATAGTCACTTGTCTGTGTACCAGTGAACCACATTTGTCAACTTGTCAGTGTGTGAAAAGCAGGGTATTTGTATTACTTTCAGTCACATAATAGGTGACTCACTTTCTATTTGATAACAGGTTGAGGTGGGAAACTATAAATGGAGCAAAATAGGAGCATATAAATGGTCTGACAGCAAAAGAAGGTATTAAGGCATTAAATATGTACTGCTGGGCAGATCCCTTCTATCAATGAAAGGATAATGTTCGTTTTACTGAGTCAACATTGGCTTACATTGTTAACCTTCAAAAGAAATAGACATTTCACAAGGACTGACTCTTGTTCTAGCATACCATAACAAATAAGGGCGCTGTAGTAGACCAGATTGTCTTGCTTATGCATATTAGTGCTCTCACCTAGTCGGCCACATGCCCTTTCACCGGCACTTACTTCCTGTTGCATCCCAGCCACAATGTTCCAATATAAGACTTCTGTTTTGAAAAGAAAAAAAAATACAGTCTTTGCACTGATGCTGAGAGTTAGAGCTGACAGACAGAAATCTATAGGAGTTTCTCACACTCTGTCATAGGACCTTACAGATATACATAAAATCCAGCCTAAAGGACAGAATACCTATGTTGCAGAAGAACAGTAAACAGTGCGGACGCTGCGGTTATTGCATAGTGAACCGATCGGCAACATACAGTTCCAGAGCCTCATGTGGCTCTTTTACTGCCCCCTTGCGGCTCCACAGCAGAATTAAATTAGGTAAAAAAAATGAATATAGTAAAATACTCCTTCATAGTTAAATAAAGCTTAAGTGGTAGAACATATAAAATGCTGCCGAACTGGTAATTCACTGACAATTAACCCTGAAGATTGCCGCACATACTGTTGGTCAAATAGCAACACAATCTCACCTAGCTAGTAGCTAATGAAGTGGCAAAGACGAGATCAAAATGAACATCGAGAAATTAATGGACAGATTAACCCTCCTATTATGTTATAGGTCAATTTGACCTGTCTCCACTTTGAACTGTTTGAAATATTGTTTGGAATCACTGAAGAAAATGTTTATTAAATAGCTGTTAAAATTGTAAACATACAAGATGTTCTCATAATTTATATTTCTAAATCTTTAGAGTGTTTATAAGAATTTACACACCAAACTGTTCAACTTGCGTGAAAAAGCTGAGCTAAAATGTAAAGTCTGTGTTGATATTGTAGTGTTTACTGCTTCTGCACAAACTGTAGGCTTTATTAATAGCTGTCTCTGCTCCAGCCTCACCTCACACGTGGTGGGAATATGCTAACAGAGCGCTAAGTTACGTTTAGCTAGTGACGGGAAGTCGATTCCAAAAGCATCAATTCTTTTGCTTTTCGCCTCTTCCTGTTTTTTTTTATGTTTATTTCTTAAATTGTAATGGCCTCAAGGCAAATTCTGATGGAGGCAAGTGATGGAGGAGAAAGTCTGAGTTTCAGTAATAAGTTTGTTTAATTAGTGACATTAAACAACACCATTCCGGCTTGCCAGCTGCTGTCAGGGACAAATTCTGCTTACAAAAACAATTTCTATATGTCCTGAACCACAACTTTTTATGATATAGGACACAATAAACACTCAGAAATGGTACAAGGAACAAAAACAAAAAACTAATAATGTTTTTCACAGAGCGTGAGGGGAAAGACGATAAAGCTAAGATTAGCTTTTTTCAGCTTTATTTAAATTTCCGTTTCAACTTAAATGGCACTGCGGTTGCATTCTGGCACCAGCGCACCATTTGGATGACTGCTGCATGGCCTAGAAAGGTCTAATAAGCTGGTGAATACAAAGCAAACTTCAGAGGAACAAGATTACATCTAACTTTTTTTTTTCCAAAGAATTGAAAAGTAATTAGAAAATATTTCCTTTTTGAAGAATTCTGACTGCAGTATTGATTGTTTCAGCTCATCAGGAGTCAATTCCATTGTTTCCAGTGGCAAGATTAGAGACATTCCAGAGTCCATTCCAGAAAATCTGGAGTCGTGCATCACTACGTCTGGCGTAGCTCGTTGCTTGGCTGTCAGACATTAGCACATACTGGGTCATATTTACAGCCAATATGTTAAAACGTTACTCAATGGACATGAAAAGCTGTGGCTTCCAAGGTTGTTTGATTTTTGGTGAAACTGGACAAAATGCTTCTGCTTAACATCTGGTTTCAGACCCCTGGCATAGTGCAAGCTTATTCAGTTCTGGTCCTGGGCATGATTTCTTTGCTCACACACCTGACTTGTTAATTGTAGGTCTGGCCCAAATAGGATTTTACAAGCTTCAAATAAAAGTATTCCAATACAAGATTTCAGTACCAGCCTTAAATACAATAATATTTAATATTTAATTCATTAACCTTACTTTTTAAGTAGATTTGTTATTATATTAAATGTATAAAATGATATGTATTATAATTTTGTAATAAATAGTTAAAACATGTACACGTCTTTTTGCCATGGGGGTCCCTAAGAGTCCCTATTTCTAACTGGATTTGCTTACCTAGCTAGCAGTGGTAATACTGAAGTATGTTCAAGATATAGGCAAATGTTAAATCTGTTAAATCTTTTAGTGACATGTTTTCATAATCAGTTAAGTTAGTTTACTAAATTTATAGCCACAAGCATATTTCTGTGCTAACTTTGCACTAATATTTGCACTACTTCACTACCTGCCGCTAAATGTTTGTATGTTGTACTGTATTGTATTTATTGTCCAGTTTTTTAAGGTTGTGTATATTTATTGTTTAGTGTACTTACTAGAGATAGAAAGATCGACCGGCTATGTATCGGTATCGGCCGATTTGTAATCAGAATATGTGATCGGTGATCGGCTGATATTTCTCCAATTTAGCCGATCCCGAGAGCAGATCAATGTCGTTAAACAAATGAGCCTAATTTCTGTATTTACAGCTAGCATTTTGCTGAAACCCCATTCGGCCAGGTCCTTGCAATTTCTATCTGAACCGCTAGGTGGAAACACATACCCTTTCATCTTTGACAGACTGACTAAAGCGGCGGCCTCGCGAGAACAGTTTTTCTTTGCGTTGCGTCCGTCTGGCAGCTTGTTGCCGTATGTGACACAGACTCATCCAGAGCGTTTTTAAAATCCGTAAAATTAACCGTGTCTCGCTGGGGAACCAAGACAAAGACATTTAACACTTCTAATCTGATACGGTTTTGAGAGTACACCCGCGTCTGAATACAGTGAGTATCAGCAAACAGCAGAGCTAGCACGTGCAGCTAGCACAAAACAAATAACCCAGAACACCGTGCAGACCAGATCTGACCGGTACGAACAGAACAGCTACAACAATTCAAGGCCTACATTTAATGATTGCAGTTTTTTGTTTAAAATAACAGACTCTGCGTTTAATGACTGCAGTTTTTACTGCATTTATTTAATTAGCTTTTTTCATTTTAAATTAAGGGTCTAAATTGAATAATTGCAGTATTGGAAATATTTGCTTGATTTACTTTGTTTATTTAAAAATATTATGCTGTTTCATATGAGCTCGTTAAAAATGGAAATAAACCACTTTAGACCATGTTTCATGACTTGCTTGCGCTAATAACTACATGTAGCCCTACTGTGGCATATGACTCCGCCCTCTATCGGCATCAGTTATCGGCCGATCGTGCTGAAAAGTGATCGGCGATCGGAATCGGCCTGAAAAACGCTGATCGGTCCATCTCTAGTACTTACTGCATGTTCTGCACTCTTTTACACTGTTGTGTATCTACACTCTGTGTAGTCTTGTCATTGTGCTGCTGTTAAATGTTGCTTCATGAAGCCTGAAGAACAACATTTCATTCCAATGTGCACTAGCTATGTTAAGGAATGATAATAAAAACACTTGACTAGTCCTCCAAGTTGAATATCCATTGTGAGTGAAAGTACTCTCATCCAGGAGGTATGATTAATATTATATCTGTACAGATTTGTATATATCTTACGGACTATTTACTGCATTAAATGTCTGTTCTTCGAAAACAAATATGGGCATTTAAACTTATGTTCAGATGGCGTTGTCTGTATGGGGGGAGTGTTCTTTTCACACATGGCTGAAAGATGGAGCCCAGCATTCTGGAAATATTTCTATCTGTAGCATTTTGTCAGAGCACACAATCTGAAAATAGCAAATCATGAGGAAAAAAGCAATGTGCCACCATTATAAGGGTCATCAAGACAGCCATCATCATCAAGGACACCATTACAGGAAGGCATTTATTCATCATCATCATCATCATCATCGTCGTCGTCTCCTCTCGGTGTCTTTATCATCATCATCATCATCATCATCATCATCATCATCATCATCATCATCATCACCATCACCCCCTCATCATCATCAGCAGTGCCATTATAGTCATCATCATTATCATTAGGCTGGGTAATCATCCACCGAGGGTTTCTGAAAAGCCCAATATAAAGGCCAGCTCAGGCTTCAGTCGCACACTCGCTTCTTCCATGTGTGAGCTGCACCGGAGAGGTCCGTTTCTCAGACAGACAGTATGAGGGAGCGCTGAAGCTTTACTTGGGCTTTTGTCAAAAATCACTCCATCCTTTATTTCTCATACGGATACTGAGGCATCTTTTGAAATCGTTTTAACTGCGTGAGTATACAAACAGAATGTTTTTATTAAGAGTTTGTGCTTTTCTGCTAATGTTTGACCTTTCACCCCAACAATAATAGTCATGTTTCTATTTATTTTTTATTATTTTATTTTATTTTTTGCATTATTGCATTGGGCTAGAACTATAACAACAGCTGAGCTTTAACTGAAAAGAAATGAAAATAGGTTTCATTTGTTTGTTAATTGTTTTGTATAGTTGAGTTAATGCCCTCTCGTGTGTGTGTGTGTGTGTGTTTGTGTGTGTGTGTGTGTGTTTTTTTTTTTCCCTGGCCATGTGCAGCTGATATCAGTCTGCCTAGCTTCCAACTAGGAGACGAAGAGAGCTCCTCTTTCAGTCGTCTCAGCATGGAGAGTGACGCAGATGACCTCCGTGCTGTTGAAAATGAGCGTGAAGAGGGGACGTCCGAGCCCAGCTTTCCCCCATACCTCTCCTGCAGGGGCTGCACTCAGCTCCTGGATGAGCCCCTGGGACCTGGTATGGACCTTGTTGGACCATATTGCCTGCGCTGCTGCAAAGGGAACATGAGTGGCGTGGTAGACAGGGCACAGCGGGGACTCTGCTCGGGCTCAGGCTCTGGCTCACAACCTGCAGGGACTGGCTCAGAGAGAACAGGGAGCGAGGACGGCTCCCTGAAGCTCCACTCATGCATGCTGTGTGGCTTCTCCTCACGCTACACAAACCACGTCAAAAGGCACATGAAGGTCCATAACGGCGAGAAGCCGTACAGGTGTCCGCTGTGCTCCTACGCTTCCGCTCAGCTGGTGAACCTACAGAGGCACTTGCGTATCCACACGGGGGAAAAGCCCTACAAATGTGAGCATTGCACGTTTGCCTGCAGTTCCCTGGGTAATCTAAAGAGACACCAACGTATGCATATGGTCACAAACCCTGCTCAGACTGTACAGCGACCAGCGAGTGGCCCAAGCCTCCGACGTCCTGTTGTGGGCCAGAAACGACAAGAGGTTTCCAGCGCCTCAAGTGAAGGTAAGTCCCTTTCGTCATTGTAGGTCTCAACAGCTTCCGCAGCCTCATCTGGCTGCAGTGTTTTTGCTGTGCTCATACGTGGTGCTGCTAAATCAGAGCAAGAGCATGTCTAAGAAAATCTAGACACTTGTTGCTTGAATGGGCATCGTAAAAGTGGTTGGATATCTACCTCGTTAAGCCTGTACCAGACTAAGCAAGAGTAGATAATCATGCTCGTTTGTTATGGTATGTGTTCACTTGGACTTTTTCTCACCGCATTCCACTGAACTGCACGTCTGCGTGTTTCTGTTATGGGAATGAAGGAAAGAACAGAAACCATATGAAGTTAAACTACGTTTTATGTTTATTCAGTGTTACCTATTAGGCCCTATTGAAACTAGATCACTATGCTTATTTTAACTTTATAATTTTATGTAACTTTATAGTTTTAATACATACCAGAAGTTTACACAAGCAAGTAAGTCAGCCAGAACTTCTACTGAACTTCACATTTGTGGCCTTCCCGGTGAAGTCATGTGTGGACCTTCCAGTGAAACGTCTTCCCTCCAAATCTTCAGTTTAAAAGCTGAAATTATTCTGCATATCATATCTTTGTAAAATTACAGCCATGTGTCCTACAGCCCTGGAAAACTAGACCAGCTGTTATCAACTTCCCCTCAATTTCGAGATTTTTTTTTTGCGTACGGTAGAGCTTGGCACATGACGCACATGTGACACCCCAATCTCCTCTCACCTGATTGGCTAAAGACTATTTGTGTAAACTTGATCTGCTCAACTTTTTTGCTGCCCAGCAAAGTAGATTTCACTGCAACGAAAACCATAATGCACCATGCGATGCAGAGCTCCTTACTGAAATGAATAGGACGCAGCAGTGTGAACTTGCAAGTGGTCGTGTCTTTGGAACTGTTATTGTCTGCGCTCAGAACTGTTTGGCCCTGAAGTGGAAAGGAGTCACATTAAGGAGGCCTTGATTCCAGGCCTTGTTAAGTAAAGTGAGTGTGGTGCTTGCAGAGTAGAACTTAATACATGTGCTTTATCGCCAGGAGCTGTGAGGTCAGAAGCTATGCGATCAGAAGCAAGTCTGAACGTTGGCGGCGACAGCAGGTACCTCCAGGCGTTCGCAGGCCTGAAGCCGGAGCAGCAGTCCTCTTCCCGGGCGCTGGAGCAAGGGCAGGCCAGAACGCAGGCCGCAGCTCTGCCCCCTTTACTCTTTCCCTTCACCTGCCGGCTGTGCGGCCTGGCCTTGGACGATGAGGACGGCTCCTCGGCTCAGATCTGTGCAAAGTGCACCCTGGAGATGCTCACGAAAGACACGCAGAGCACGGCGGGTGAGCGCGGAGACAAAGTGTACACCTGCGCCGCCTGCCCCTTCCTCACACACTACCCCAACCACCTGGCCAGGCACATGAAGACCCACAGCGGAGAGAAGCCCTACAAGTGCCCCCAGTGCGACTACGCGTCCGCCCACTTCGACAACCTCAAGCGCCACCACCGGGTGCACACGGGCGAGAAGCCCTACAAGTGTCACCTGTGCGATTACGCCTGCGGGAACCTGGCCAATCTCAAGAGGCACCAGCGCGTGCACTCGGGCGCCAAGCCTTTCCAGTGCGCCGTGTGCAACTACAGCTGCAACCAGAGCATGAACCTGAAACGCCACATGCTGCGCCACACCGGAGAGAAGCCTCACAAGTGCCAGGAGTGTGGCTACACCACGGGCCACTGGGATAATTACAAACGGCACCAGAAGAAGCACGGACTGGCCGCAGATGGCTGGGTGAAGGTTCAGCTGCCTGAGCACGAGGAAGAGGGGGAGGACGACGACGAGGTGTAGCCTGGCAACAGGAGAAATGACTAAAATATGACGAAAGGATCGTTTGAAATTGAGATTGTACTGCAGATAGCAGATGATGGGGAGGTGTTATCGTACCAGCATAAGCTTAGTCAGCTATTCTTTCTCTTTTTATTTTTTTTTTCCTTTTTGTGTCATATTTTATGTGTCTTAAAAAAACATTCAAGCTGCTACACAGATTTGTGCACAAGTTTAAAGATGAACAGAATGTTTAAATGCCTTTAGGATTGGGCTGCAGTTGAAGACCTCTTAAAGAGGTCTGCTCGGAGTGCCCTCGATTCATTTGTCAGTGCCAAACAGACATTATGTACTGCTACCTTGATGAGATGCAATTCCTCCTTTAGTTTTTACCTTGCATGCCTATTCACCATTGCTCTGCACCGCTGCCTATAGAACAGTCGAACTGTAAACCTTCTTTGGTTTCTCTGAGGCCTTTGCTGTCCAAAAAACATGTTTAAACCTGCACAGCATCCCTTTACAAACGATGTGTTTACATTACTGTCAGCGTCAGTATTAAAAGTCATGAACACTGCAGCTTTCATTTGAGGAGCAAATGCTGGGAATGGAGTTGCTTTTCGGTTGTATGTCTTAGATGTGATATAGATCCCGTATATATCGTTTTGTCTAATGTTACTTGAATGACAATAGTAACCATTAGACTATCATGCTTAATGTAAAGTTTTTATTTTTGTATGTGATTTTATTTTTTATTTGTTGCTGTTGTTGTTGTTAATGTTCTTTTTTTTAAAAGAATGTTTGGCATGTATTTGCCATCAGTGGCATTAAGTTGAGAAAATGGACCATAAATTCCATATGCAGTTTCTAACGTTCAGGTTGCCAAAACTATTGAACATAGAGATGGATTCTCTTCAGTGTGTGGTGCTTGAGTCTTTTCTTGTAATTATGCAGTGGTTTCATAATTGCCTTAAATATTCTGGAATAAAACACGTTGTGGTGACTGGTGTGTGAAGACGTTTGAGATCATGTGATACGCTGGGGTTGGGCTAGCATTAATATGTTGAAGAAGAGGCCAGCAGCTGTCTGAACAAGTGTACCAGAGCTTGCAATTATTTTTTTTTTTTTGCTTATTGTAAAAAATGGCTGTAGTTTTTAGGTAAGAACATCTAGTAGGAATATTAACATAGTCAGCATATTTGTTACAAACCTCAATTACGATATTTTCAGTAGGAGACAGGTCTGAAATGCAGACAGGTGAGTCTGGCACCTAGTCTCTGATTGCACAACCTTGCTGTTTTTAGACTGTATATTTCAATAATAATAATAATGACACTTTTTTGTTTTGTTTAAATATACGTATGTAAAATCTCTATTTTTATCTAATATTTTTTTTAACTGTCCAATTTGAAAAAGCAAGAGACAGAACTGAACTGAACTGAACTGATATTTGTTATCAGGTCAAACTCAGTACAGTACTGGAGAAATAGAAGAATGAATCTGAATTCCATAACACAGTGGGAACAGTCACCCAGTGACCTGTCTCAGATACGAACAGAATGCAGTTTGAGCGTCCTTGAAAAAATATTGTCTAGAAGCCAAATAAAACCATTTTTTGTTGTTTTTCAGTTCCTATCAGAATTCAAAAATGCCTGTTGCCCTTTACATTACAAGTAAAATCATAATGATTTCTGTTGCTTTAAAATGTGTATATATTTTAAAGCAACAACAAAAAAAAAAATCTTTCAGTGTTAATAACCTTCACAGATATGCACGTTACTGACGCTATCAGCACTCTTACAACCCATATCATAACATTTGAAATTTGTACTAGTAACAAACTGGATGGAGTGATGAACCATGTTCACGGACAGTGTTGTGTGAAAGTATTCCCGAGCCCAGGTAGTAAGGTCCCGTCACAGAAGCATCCCAGTTTTTTTATGTGACGTCTGATGGATTGAACAGGAATTTGGTTGTGATTTGTGGTCTTACCTTTTACGTATGCACAAATCTCTGGACTTCCTCACTCGCTTGAAAGGGTGGAATACCCCGAACCCTTATCTGCACACATTTCTCGTCTTAGTGCTGAGCCTTGGTCCATCTTTACTCATTATGGATAAGGTCTTTCTCCAACGCTCTTTTATGCCCAAGCACGATTGCATTTTTGTTGAAAACAAACATTAGAATATATATTTACCAAAAAAAAAGAAAATACATTGATAAGGTAAATCTTTTGTCTTTGTACTTTTTTCAATTTAATATAAGGATTTAAAAATAACTGTTTTCTGTTTTTATGAGATTTTGAAGGTTTTTGGAGCCGTGTCATATTTGTCTGTTAATGATGTTCACAGGATTTTCAGATTGAGGTGTGGAGAACTGTACATCCTTAAGAGTCTTACCACCAAACATCTACCAACCACCGCATGAACGCAACCCGTTAGTCACACAGTCACCTGTGAAACCAACCAGTTTTCTCAACACACTCAAATAACATAAATGAATAAAATAAACACATCACCACATTCCTAATGTCATTATCTGGCACCTAAATTTATTGAAATCCAGGACATTTGTCGTTCCTAAATTTAACATGGTGAAGATAAAAGCACATTTATAGGCTTTATGTGATACTCTAGCACTCAGAGTAATTAGCCTGAACCCTTGTTTCTTTTTTTTCTTTTTCTTTTTTGAAGATACGCTGGTGAGCATAAGGAAGTCCACAATCATATAATACAGACATTAATAAAATATAAAATGATCAGCGACACTTTGCCCAACATGAGAAATGCTCTTCTTTCGTTCCGTCTCAAACAGGTGAGGCGTGTTGATCATTTCCTCTGTCACCTGAACACCATCAGAATTATTTTCAAGCTCTTCACAGGTTAAGCAGGAATCACACTGCAGACTGTGTCTCTGGAAACGAAGGCCAGCAAAAGTGGGAAATCTGGCCGTTTTGCTCGGATGAACAGTTTTGCTAGCATAAAGTATCAAATCAGCCATTTTTCCAAGCACCTTATTCACACAGTTCTCTGAGATGATTGCCACAATGTAGTTGATAGAATACAAAATGGATATTAAAAAAGCATGATGTTCTCCAAAAATAAAATGCATGAGGAGTGAAAGACAATCACTGAATTTCAGATGTGGAATTTGTAAACACTTCTCTCTTTCAGATTTCTACTCTCACAATTTTTCTACAATTCTGTAAACAATGATAGATGTTAGTTTCTATTCTTTTTATTTCTTTCTTTTTTTTTTTTTACACAGCTTAGATTATATTTGATCTACTGTATTTGATTATAATATACTAACGGTAATACATATTAGTAAAATGTTTAGAATACTTTTTCTTAATTGCATGTGCATTTATAAAAAGTGACATAACCATGGTTTTAAATGTTTTTTTTTGTGCAAAATGCTTTAGTAAACTATAAATTTGGCATTTATGAGAAACCTTTCACAAAATATTGGCTGAAAAAAAAGAAAAAAAAAAAAACAGGAATAAAAATCAAATGACAGATCCTCCAAACTACTTCTACACGTTCGAGGATGTTTTCCATGGTTAATACATCAATAAATATCAATCATGCCATCTGTCCTTGTTAATACTGTGCAAAATCATGGGTTCAGCATGTGCAAGCAGTTCTGCCAAACGCACTGAACAGAACTCCACTGAATTCTGCAAGATTTCTCGCCAGAGCTTCCATTGGCTCAGGACCTAACACTGAAACAGCTCAAAGCCGATCGCTTCCAAATGCTGGATTTGATTCGTACTGACGAGCAGATCCTAGAATGTAAGGCGGCTGAGTTACTGTAAGGCAAAGAGAATGAAGAAAAAAAAAACCCAAAAAAACAGGCCACTCTAGGAGTATGTTTAGCGGGACGCATGACCCAAGCAGGATTGGTTTCTATTTAGAACCTGTACTGAGACTTCTGTTCAGCACACTGAAAATTACGATGCTGAAGAGCCAACAAAAAGTTCTGAAGGCATTGTTAGATAGCAATAACCATGACGAACTGGCAAGAACTGGCACACGGGAAGTAATGAAGGCAGCAGTTTCCCCTGAACTTTCACCTGGTTATGATCTTTCTAGATTTACAATAAAACACAAACTGGTTACTGCATTAATGAGGCCGTGGTCATAGTTTCAACCAGCTAATGGTAGCGTGTTTGTACCCTTTGCAGATCAGTATTCAGGTCTACAGTAAGCTTTCGCTGCAGCTACCAGCTTGAGACGAGATGCCATGAAATTCATGTATGAGAAAGCACAGCTTTGAGTCTCTAATAAGGAAGTACTATTCAGCGGAGGCTAACGTCAGCAGCAACCTTTATCACAGCCAATAAACACATCTCTCTCGCGGCCCTAGACCATCCTTTATGTAAACCCCTGTGAATGTGTGTTACCAACAGGATATGCCCACTAAGCTAAGCGTGTATTCCTGTAATTGAATGCAGTTATTGTTCTCTGAGGAAGTGCAGTGCTCGTGTCAGAGCTATGGGCTAGCTTATAATATGTAGGATCCTTATTCATTAGTGGGGAATATTAGGGCTGCACGATGCATTGTTCCTTTACTGATGTTATCATGACATCAGCCTCTGCATACTGATTCTGCAGGAGTGTGCAATATGCAAATTAACCTCTAACCACTCACAGAAATTTTTTTTGTTGTTGTTGTTCGTGAGCTGTGAGCATCCTGATCAATCACAGATGTTGTTTGGGTGTTTTGCTGAATCAAGGCAATCCCAGCATCCAAAAATGATGTGTCTGTCATATCAAAACCATATATCTCAGTATTTGTTTTCTTCTCTATATCATTTGCACACAGCAGCTATCCTTTAGGTTGATGAATGGACCAAATAGAAATGATTCGAATTTGCTTATATATAAAATACAGTCTTGTTACATTACCTTGCATGTAGGAGACTTGAACAGTTTGAATTTTGGATATACATGTTTGTTATTTTTTTCTTTTTGTTCAGACAGCGACGATAAACAATCTTGGTCAGAAACAACGCAGGCCGATTCTTAACCAAAAAGGATTCCCGAATGTGTTTTCAGTATCTAGGAAGGCATATTACAACTGAACCTGCACTAGCGGCCCTAACCGGCTACTGAACATGTGCCTTGATTCTCCGCTGCTTTAGTTTATCTTGGTCATGTTTTAGTTTTTGTTTTTTTCAAAACATC